>PVIU01006005.1:59537-106653 GCA_004026605.1 Ondatra zibethicus
GTGTGTGTGTGTGTGTGTGTGTGTGTATGTGTGTGACTCCAAAAATCTCTACCAAGAAACTCATATAGCTCACAAATACCTTCAGAGATGTGGCAGGATACAAAATCAACTTTAAAAAATCAGTAGCCCTCCTATATACAAATGATAAAGAAGCTGAGAGGGAAATCAGAGAATCACACTTTTCACAGTAGCCACAAATAACATAAAATATCTTGGGGTAACATTAACCAAAGAAGTGAAAGACCTATTTGACAAAAACTTTAAGTCTTTGAAGAAAGAAATTGAAGAAGATACCAGAAAATGGAAATATCTCCATCCTCTTGAAATGGTAGGATCAACATAGTAAAAATGGCAATCCTACGAAAAGTAATCTATAGATTCAATGAAATTCCCATCAAAATCCCAACACAATTCTTCACAGACCTTGAAAGAACAATAATCATGTTCTTATGGAAAAGCAATAAACCCAAGATAGCCAAAACCATCCTGTACAATAAAAGAACTTCTGGAGGGATCACCATTCCTGACATCAAGCTCAATTACAGAGCTACAGTAATGAAGACAACTTGGTACATGGCATAAAAGATAAAGGTTGACCAATGGAATCGAATGGAAGACCTGGATATTAGTCGACACACCTATGAACACCTGATTTTTGACAAAGAAGCTGAAAGTATACAATGGAAAAAAAAGAAAGTATCTTCAACAAATGGTGCTGGCAAAACTGGATGTGAACATGTAGAAGAATAAAAATAGATCCATATCTAACCCCATGCACAAAACTCAAGTCGAAATGGATTAAAGACCTCAATATAAATCTGACCATAGTAACCTAATAGAAGAAAGAGTGGGAAGTAGTCTTCAATGCATGGCCACAGGAGACCACTTCCTAAATATAACCACAGTATCACAGACACTGAGAGCAAAAAAAAAAAAAAGAAAAAGGACCTCCTGAAACTGAGAAGCACAAAAAAGGCAGCCCATTGAAAGGACAAAGATCTTCACCAATCCCACATCAAACAGAGGATTGATCTCCAAAATATATAAAGAACTCAAGAAATTATACATCAAAATTTTAAATAACCCAATAAAAAATGGGGTACAGAAGTAAACAGAATTCTTAACAGAAGAATCTCAAATGGTCAAAAGATACTTGAGAAAATGTTCAACATCCTTAGCCATGAGGAAAATATAAATTAAAACAACTCTGAGATACCATCTTACACCTGTAAGAATGGCTAAGATCAAAAACACCGATGATAGCTTATGGACAGGATGTGGTGTAAGGGGAACACTCATCCTTTGCTGGTGGGAATGCAAATTTGTACAAACACTTTGGAATAACACAATAAAAGAACTTCTGGAGGGATCACCACAGTATGGTGGTTGCTCAGAATATTGGGAATCAGCCTACCTCAGGTTCCAGCAATACCACTCATGGGCATAACCCAAAAGAAAATTATACTAGAAAGGCATTTGTTCAACTATGTTCATAGCAGCATTATTTGTAATAGCCAGAACTTGGAAACAACCTAGATGCCCCTCAACTGAAGAATAAAGAAATGATGCAAATTTACACATTAGAGTACTACTCAGCTGTAAAAATAAAAACAATTTTTACATCTTGAATTGTGTATGCAAATAGATGAAATTAGAAAACACTATTCTGAGTGAGGTAACTCAGACCCAAAAAGATGAATATGGTATATACTCACTCATAAGTGAATACTAGCTATACAAAGTATATTGAGTCTATATTTCATGACCCTAGAGAAGCTAAGTAATAAGGTGAACCCTAAGAAAAGCATATATAAATCCATCTGGAAAGTCGAAAAAGAGAAGATCGCCTGACAGAATTTGGAGCATGGAGGTTGGGGGAAAAGGGAAGGTGAGAGGAGAAGAGGGGAGAATGGGAGGCCTGAGAGAACTTGAAGGAATGGGATAGTCGAGAAGGAAGAAAGACAAAGATGAGAGCAAGGAAAGAGATATTGTGATTGAGGGAGCCATTATAGGGTTAGTAAGAAACCTGGCTCTAGAGAAATTCCCAGGAATCCACAAGGATGACCCCAGCTAAGACCCTAAGTAATAAAAGATAAGGGGCCAGATCTTGACTTGCCCAGTAGTCAGACTGATGAATATCTTAAATATCACCATAGAACCTTCACCCAGCAACTGATGGAAACAGAGGCAGAGACCTGCATCGGAGCACTGGACTGAGCTCCCAAAGTCCAGTTGAAGAGTGAAAGGAGTGAGCATATGAGCAAAGAGGTCAAGACCATGATGGGTACAGCCACTGAAACAGTCTGCCTGAGCTAATGGGAACTCACAAACTCCAGCTGGACTGGGAAGGAACAAGTGTAGGACCAAACTAGTCCCTCTGATTGTGGCTGACAGTTGCATGGCTGGGGCAGACTGAGGGGCCACTGGCAGTGGCACCAGGATTTATCCCTACTGCTTGTACTGGGTTTTTGGGAACCTAGTCTCTTTGGATAGATACCTTGCTCAGCCCAGTTATAGTAGGGAGGGCCTTGGACCTTCCACAAAGCAGTGTGCCTTACCCTCTCTGAGGACTGAATCAGGGTGTGTGGAGGGAATGGGAGAAAGGGAGGGAGTGGGAACTTGGATTGGTATGTATAATGAAAAGAAGATAGTTTGTTTTCTTTTTAATAAATAAGGAAAAAAAAGGAGAAAAAATAGAATTCTCAATTATAAGCATCTGCTCTATAGTAAAGAAGAAAAATGTCAGAATTGTGTATGCCACAAAATTACTTTTTTCCTAGGCCAGTCTGTGTTCTTGCCGTTGTGTCACTGTGTCAGCCCTGTACTCCGTTCTTTCCTTAAGTAGACTTGTTCTGATAATAACTAATTTGATCACACACTTTAAGCATAAGAAGCATTGAGAGAGCTGTCACGTCCTCTGGCAAAACATCTAATAAAGGTGAAGAGTAAAATGGAGATTTCCAGAGCATCCAGGAGGAGCAATCAGAACCATATTATCCCCACAGCCATCCCAAGGAAAAATAAATCACTGTTAAGATATCAGTGATGCAAAGAAATTAATTGTTTTCTTGATTAACATGTTATCATTCCATGAATTATATAACAAGACAATATAAAAATAAACCATCATAAAACAAAAGCCACACCAGCCTAATTCGGTGGTAAAGACACTTCCATGGTTAAAAGTACAGGCTTCAGAGCCCGGCCCTGGCTCTACTGCTCATGATCTCTATGATTCATCCAAATGAGTGGGCTGCTTTCAGCCTAATTTTTCATTGGCAAAATGAGGTTACTAATTGCATCTGCCTGAAGAAGTTTGTAAAAAAGTGATTTAATATATTCATAATCCTGTGAATACATTTTTAGTACCTGGAAAAAAGCAAATAAATATCAATTATCATCATTATCCTTATCTCTTTATTAATATTTAGAACTAGATATTCAATGCTTTTCAAAATTGTTTTATTGAGCTATATATTTTTTCTCCACTCCCCGCCTTTCTCTCCCCTCCCCTTCTACCTTCTCCAATGATCCCCATGCTCCCAATTTACTCAGAAGATCTTGATTTTTTTTTCTACTCCCCATGTAGATTACACCCATGTATGTCTCTCTTATGGTCTTCTTTGTTGTCTAGGTTCTCTGGGATTATGAACTGTAGGCTGGTTTTTCTTTGCTTTATGTCTAAAAGCCACTTAAAAGTGAGAACATATTATATTTGTATTTCTGGGTCTGGGTTACCTCACTCAATATGATGTTTTCTAGATCCATCTATTTGCCTACAAATTTCAAGATGTCATTATTTTTTTCCACTTTGTATTACTCCACTGTTTAAATGTACCACATTCCCTCACTCATTCTTCAGTGGAGGGGCATTTGGGTTGTTTCCAGGTTCTGTCTATGACAAATAATTCTGCTATGAATATAGTTGAGCACATGTCCTTGTGGTATGATTGATTCTTTGGGTATATACCTAAAAGTGGGATTGTTGTGTCTTGAAGTGGGTTGTTTCCTACTCTTCTGAGGAATCACCATTCTGATATCCAAAGTGACTATACCAGTTTGCCTGTCATCAGCAATGGAGTACTGTTGCCTTTACCCCACATCCTCTCCAGCATAAGTTGTCATCAAAGTTTTTGATCTTGGCCATTCTTACAGGTATAAGATAAAATCTCAGGGTTGTTTTGGTTTGCATTTCTCTGATGCCTAAGGATGTTGAGCATTTCCTTAAGTGTTTTTCAATCATTTTGGATTCCTCTGTTGAGAGTTCTCTGTTTAGGTCTGTGCCCATTTTTTTTTATTGGATTATTTGTTCTTTTGAGGACCAATTTCTTGAGTTTTTTTTATATATTTTGGAGATGAGACCTCTGTCTGATGTGAGGTTGGTTAAGATTTTTTCCCATTCTGTAGGCTGCTTTTTTTTGTCTGTTGACCATGCCCTTTGCTTTACAGAAACTTCTTAGTTTCAGGAGGTCCCATTTATTAATTGTTTCTCTCAGTGTCTGTACTTTATATATATGTCTGTGGTTATATTTAGGAAGTGGTCTCCTGTGCCAGTACTTTCAAGAGTACTTCCTCCTTTTCTTCTATATCATCCTTATCTTGTCACATTATGCCACTTATTCACATACATATTTGTTATGTAGATATATTTTCACAAATTTTGCACCTTGGTATTTGCCTTTCTTGTTAACATTCAACTTTTTAAGATTAATCTTTAAGTCAACCATATTTTTTCTTCTTGACATTGACAGCTCACATTATTTTAATACAATATCTAGATGAAGTGCTTTCTTTTCTCACCTTGAAAAGCACTTTGTGGCTGTGCTTCTCTAGTGCCATCTTTCCATCTGCTGTTCTTCTGCCCTTTAAGGTCCCTTCGGTCTTAGTTTTCTATTCCTTTGAAGATACACCACGGCCAAGCCACTTGGAGAAGAAAGTATATTGGGGTTTGCTTCCAGTTTCAAACTGTTAATAGTAGATGACCATCATGGTGAGGAGCGTGGCAGCAGGCAAGCAGGCATGTGCTAAGAGTATACATCTGATATCTGATTCACAAGCACCAGAGAGAGAAAGAGATAGAGTGATACAGAGAGAGGGGGAAGGAGAGAGAGATGGAGAAAGGGAGGGAGGGAGGGAGGGAGAAAGGGAGGAAGGGAGGGAAAAGGAGACAGAGAGAGGGGAAGAGGGGAAAAGAGAGGGGGAGGGAGGGAGGGAGGGAGAGAGAGAGAGAACTACCTAGAAATGGCATGGGCTTTTGAAACCTGAAGCCTCACATTCAATCCCCGTGACACACCTCTTCCAACAAGGCCATACCTCCTAATCCCTCCCTAAAAATTCCAATGACTGGAGACCAAATATTAAAACATATGAAGCCATTCTCTTTCAAACCACCACACCACCAACATTTTGTTCAGGGTTAGTCAAAGAAATTAGACAGCAGTCTCTTAATGTTTCCTACTAGAGAGTGAATGCTCAGAACAACACTGTCCTGGCAGCACTCAGGCCAGTCTAATTCCTCCCCTCCAGCACTATTCCCTCATGCTACATATGTGTCAGCATGATGGGTTGCAGTTGAAAAGAAAAGGGATAATCAGAGTTTTCCTCTTCTATACTGTTTTCTTTTGCCTCCCACTTAAAAGTATAGTTGTACTACAGGGACTATAGAGACACAAGTATAGGAAAATCATAAATATATACTTGTGATAAAAAAATTCTGATGTTCTCTTGACACCAAATGAAGTTTCAAGTAGCAGGATTGGATTACACGTAATTGAAATGTTGGTCAAAAAGGCCTCATGTGAACCTCTAAATAACCCAGTCTGTTGTCAGAACTAAAGGTCGCTCTTCACAAACTGACAGCAAGTTGCCATTGCTGAAGACACCTATAAAACTCACTGAACATGAAGATATTAAACTGGTACCTACATAGAGTCTTCATAAATACATTCCAGCATCTTTGGTATAAGAAAGTATTCTGCACTCTACCAAAAGAGAAGCATAAACACCAAGCCAGCCACAAACTCTTTCATCTACAATGGTGTACCACCTGCAAGATACGCTAGGGAAATGAGGGCACAAAGCCTGTGGGAGTAGTCAGACAATACTGATTTGATTTAAGGCCCACTCCATGAGATGGAACCCATATTTGACCCTGCTTGGATGACCAAAACCCAGAGATTATATAGTCCAGGTATACCTAGGGTAAAGCCAACTAATACTGGTCTAAAAATAAAGAAAATGTAGCAATAAAATCACCCCTAGTGGTTTTTGCTATACTCATAGATTATTTTTATTTACGCTGCATTTGTTTAATTATGTAAAGATGTGGTGCATTTGTTTCACCTTGCTTGACTAAGGTACCTGATAGTCTGATAAAGAACTAAATAACCAATAACTAGGCAAAAAAGGATAGGCTGGGCTGGTGGGCAAAAAGAATGAGCAGGATGAAAAATAATGGCTTGGGATACTGTTTTTTTTTTTTTGTTTCCTTGGTTCTGGGGCATTTTGCTGGTTTTTGAGAAAAAACTTAAAGTTGGGTGGGTAGAGGATCTAGCAGGAATTGGAGAGGGGAAAGAATATGATCAAAATATATGTAAATTTATAACTTGTTTTAAATTTAAAGATACAAAAATTCCTGATATGTATATACTGCCCAGGCAAGAGCCTCCAGTTGAAGATTCACTTAGTAATATAATTAGTTACATAATAGTTCGTCACCTTTCCTTGTGGACTAAGACAGCAGGGTATAACCCCGACTTTGTGCATTTCCTTTTTCTAGACCACCTGCCAGGTATGTGGGTCCTCCAATCTCCCTTCACAAGTGGACTTATATCTCTTCAAGGGTACTTAAATTTCTTCACTATACCCAGAACAACTATCTATGGCGTGTGGGCAGAGCTTGACTGTGTTGGCCATGGTGTCCACCCATATGAATGTTGTGATGACAGACATGTGAAGAATGAAAGAAGTCTATGGCTTTGACTTTAAGGCCAGGGGATAGCACTACCATGATGCTGTACTTCATCATGCTCAGCACAAACAAATGACTTTTCAGCCATTGTCAAGACAGGAACAAGTTGAAAAGATAGTATAGTATTTATTTATTATTTTATATAGTTACTAATTTTTTGAATAGTTATATTGCCTTTACATACTTATATCATGTGATACTAGCATCTATATCCTTCTGAAGCACCCTCTACACTTTTCTATTCCTTAAGAATTAAGAATCAACTGATAACTTAAATGATTGGCATGAAAGGATTTCGGTCATGAACCAGTACAGGATTATCTATACTAACAGTGTAAAAACAGTAAGATTATATTAAAATGGCAATATTATATAATAAGATACCTAGTTCACTAAATATTTAGATAATTAAAGTGTCTTTGTATGTTCACACATTGTCCTGAGGTATACAAATATTTGTCATATTAAAATAATGACATGGGGGTTGTGTATATCTTAGCCCTTAAAAGCATATACTGCTCTTGCAGAAGACCCAAGTTTAGCACCCAACAGCCACATCATAACTGCCTGCAACTCCAGCTCCAGAGAGACTCCAATACCTCCGGCCTCCATGGGCACATACTCCTTTACAACTACCCACTCCCACACAAACATACTTAAACAGCATAAAAATAAATATTAAAAAATGAAAGAATAGATGAGCTTAGACTTCCTCTTTCAACAAGACAGTCAAAGTTAGCCTTCTACTTGGCAGCAGCATTGCTAATAACATGTGCAGGTGCTCATGTGCATAATAAGTAAAGAGGATGATGAACAATAACACTAACTTTGAAATTTGCATAAAATGTATTTAGAAAGCACCAGTTTCTGCATTTTAACAACACAGTAAGGTACCCTTCCATGTAAAGCAAGAAAACTATATTTGGAAGTAAGTGCCACTTTTGTTCAGTGCCTTGATTACATATTCAAATAAATTTACACAGTTTCATTTGAATGTGTAATCCAGTATGAATGGGAAACATTTTAACCAAACTCATTTGGTTCATTTATTCAGATCTTCAATGGCTCATTCCAATAAAATGCATGTACTTTTTCTCATTTTTATTTCTAAATCATTAACTGGAAGAAATGTAATTTAAAGCTTTTTCTTAAATAGCATTAAGGATGTTGAGTTATTATTTTTTCTTTCTAGTGCTGCTACATTGAGCTGCCATGAACAGAAATGCATGCATCTTCAAAAAAAAATGAGCATGCACTATGTATGGTCTCAATAACATTCTCCTAAGTAAAATCCCTCCATGTATAGCAAAAAATAATTGGTTCCACTAGATAGATCTAAAAGAAAAACCTTCCTTAATGGCCCTAAATTTTCTACCACCATGGGCTACAGGATTGGCTCAGGGAAGATTAGACCTTTATTGCTATAGGAAAATTTGGGTAGGCAAGAAAGGGAAGCACTGGAAAGTAGAAAGTGATTTTTATAGGGTGTATGGTTGATAAATGTGCTTTTTCTAACCTCCGTATTGCTTTAGAGCCTCCAAAATGGAGGCATGTTATGATTGGAGTTTAATTTTGATACATTTAGTCTGGGACCAGTGTGGAAATGTCAGAGAAGGAAGGAATGTTGCAAGGGAAGTGGACAACTCTAGGATCATCTTCCTGAGAAGAATAAGGTCCTAGAATGGGGGCTGGCACTTCAAAGGGAAGGATCTAGAACCTGTGAGTCTATGAAGGGCCAAGGATGACATTAGGTATCTTTAAACTTTTTTTTGCATGTGGTCTCTTCATTGAACCTGGATCTCACTACTTGGGCTAGGATGGCTGTACAGTGAGTTCCAGGGAATTGCCTTTCTCTTTCCTCCTTGCCTGGGTTTGTAGACACTGGAAGCCATGTCTAGCTGTTTACCTGGGTACTGGGGATCTTTGCTCCAGTCCTATGCTTGTGTGACAGGCACTTTAACAACCAAACCTCAAGACTCTAATCCAGGGAGTATTATCTGTATGACTTCTCTGCTATAGAACATAGTCCAGGAGTTCAGGTTTATCTTTGTGTCCTGAGGCTTCAAATTACATGTTAGGACTCCTTTCTGAAGTATGTAATTAATCCAAGTGGCTCCAGCTCTGCTTGGGATTTGTAAGCAAAGAATGCAGTACAGAAGTCCTGAGTAGAATCTGTGCAGTAATAGTGATGATACGTGCTAGACCAGAATTATAAAAATGTTCTATTACAGGAAACTAGATAATTGCATATAACACAAATCAGGCACTAAATAATACACTTATTTTTTCCACATTTTTATTACTTTATAAATAACACCAATCAAAATTTCCACTTCCTCCCCTACTTCCACTACCCTCCCGCTCCCCCACAAACCCTACGCCCCGCCCCTGCCAGTCCTGAGAAAGGGCAAGATACCCTGCCCTGAAGGCAGTCCAAGGCCCTCCCCCCTACATCCAGGCTTAGAAAGGTATGCATCCAAATAGAATAGGATCCCAAAAAGTCAGTACATGCAGTAGAGACAAATCCCAGTGCCATTATCATTGGCTTCTCAGTCTGCCCCAATTGTCAGCTACATTTAGAGGGTCTGTTAGATCCCTTCAATTTCCTTCTTCAAAGATTTAAAGTTCTTTTCATACAAGTCTTCCACTTGTTTGGTTAGAGTTACTCCGAGATATTTTATGCCATTTGTGGCTATTGTGAAGGGTGTTGATTCTCTGATTTCTTCCCCAGCCCTTTTGTCATCTGTGTAGAGGAGGGCTATTGATTTTTTGAGTTAATTTTGTATCCTGCTACATTGCTGAAAGTGTTTATGAGTTTTAGAAGTTCCTTGGTAGAATTTCTGGAATCGCTTATGTAAACTATCATATCATCAGCAAACAGTGAGAGTTTGACTTCTTTTCCAATTTGTTTCCACTTGATTTTCCTTTGGTGTCTTATTGCTCTAGCTAGGACCTCAAGAACTACATTGAATAGATATGGAGAGAGTGGAAAACCTTGCCTTGTCCCCTGATTTCAGTGGAATCACTGGGAGTTTCTCTCCATTTAGTTTGATGTTGGCTGTTGGCTTGCTGTATATTGCCTTAATTATGTTTAGGTATGTTCCTTGTATCCCTGCTCTCTCCAAGACCTTTATCATGAAGGGATGTTGTATTTTGTCAAATGCTTTTTTGGCATCTAATGAGTTGATCATGTGGTTTTTATTTTTCAGCTGGTTTACATGGTGGATTATGTTGACAGATATTCCTATGTTGAACCATCCTGCATCTGTGGGATGAAGCCGACTTGGTCACGGTGGATGATGGTTCTGATGTGTTCTTGGATGCGATTTGCTAGTATTTTATTGAGTATTTTTGCATCAATGTTCATGAGTGAGAGTGCATGCTCGTTCAGTCCCACTCCAGCTGGATTTGGTGAGCTCCATTAGCTCAGGCACACTGTCTCAGTGGTCCTGACTTCCTTGCTCATCTTCGCCCTCCTTCTGCTCTTCAACTGGACCTTGGGAGCTCAGTCCAGTGCTCCCATGTGGGTCTCTGTCTCAATCTCCATCCATTGCCAGACGAAAGTTCTATGGTGATATTCAAGATAGTCATCAGTCTGACTATGGGACAAGGCCAGTTTAAGCACCCTCCCCTCCACTGTCCAGGGTCCTAGCTTGAGTCATCTCCATGGATTCCTGGGAACCCCTCCAGAGCCAAGCCTCTTGCCAACCCCAAAATGGCTCCCTCAATTAAGATATCGCCTTCCCTGCTCCCATATCCATCCTTCCTCTATCCCACTCCCCCAAGCTCTCCCCAACCCTCCCCTTCTCCCCTCCCTCTAACCCTCTCCCCTTAACCCCACCCCCCCAACACCATGCTCCCAACTTTTGTGTGCTTCCAATTTCCAGAAGGATGTATATATGTTTTTCTTTGGGTTCACATTATTACTGAGCTTCTCAAGGATCACGAACTATAGGCTCAATGCCTTTTGTTTATGGCTGGAATCCACTAAAGAGTGAGTGAGTACATACCATATTTATATTTTTGGGTCTGGGTTATCTCACTCTGGATAGTGTTTTCTATTTCCATCCATTTGCATGCAAAATTCAAGATGTCATTGCTTTTTTACTGCTGAGTAGTACTTTAATGTGTAGATGTGCCACACTTTCTTTATCCATTCTTCGATTGAGGGGCATCTAGATTGTTTTCAGGTTCTGGCTATTACAAATAATGCTGCTCTGAACATGGTTGAACAAATGCTTTTGTAGTATGATTGGGCATCACTTGGGTATATTCCCAAGAGTGGTATTGCTGGATCCTGAGGTAGGTTGACCCCCAATTTTCTGAGAAACTGCCACACTGATTTCCAAAGTGGTTGCACAAGTTTGGATTCCCACCAGCAATGTATGAGGGTACTCCTTACTCCAGCATAAGCTACCATTGGTATTTTTGATGTTAGGCATTCTGACAGGTGTAAGATAGTATCTCAAAGTTGTTTTGATTTGCATTTCCGTGATAGCTAAGGAAGTTGAACATGTCCTTAAGTATCTTTTGGCCATTTGAAATTCTTCTGTTGAGAATTCTCTGTTCAGTTCAGTACACCATTTTTTAATTGGGTTATTCAGAATTTTAATGTCCAGTTTCTTGAATTCTTTATATATTTTAGAGACCAGACCTTTGTCTGATGTGGGGTTGGTGAAGATCATCTCCCATTCAGTAGGCTGCCTTTTTGTCTTAATGACTGTCCTTTGCTTTACAGAAGCTTCTCAGTTTCAGGAGGTCCCATTTATTCATTGTTGCTCTTATTGTCTCTGCTACTGGGGTTATACGTAGGAAGTACTCTCCTGTGCCCATGTATTGCAGGCTACTTCCGACTTTCTCTTATATGAGGTTCAGTGTGGTTAGATTTATATTGAGGTCTTTATTCCATTTGGACTTGAGTTTTGTGCATAGGGATGGATATGGATCTATCTTCATTCTTCTACAGGTTGACATCCAGTTATGCCAGCACCATTTATTAAAGATGCTTTCTTTCTACCATTGTATAATTTTAGCTTCTTTGTCAAATATGAGGTGTTCATAGGTTTGTGGATTAATATCCAGGTCTTCAATTCAATTCCATTGGTCAACGTCTCTGTTTTTATGCCAATACCAAGCTGTTTTCATTACTGTAGCTCTGTAATAGAGTTTGATGTCAGGGATGGTAATGCCTCCGGAAGTTCCTTTATTGTATAGGATTGTTTTGGCTATCCTGGGGTTTTTTGCTTGTTTGTTTTTTCATATAAAGATGATTATTGTTCTCTCAAGGTCTGTGAAGAATTTTGTTGGGATTTTGATGGGGATTGCATTGAATCTATAGATTGCCTTTGGTAGGATTGCCATTTTTACTATGTTGATCCTACCAATCCAAGAGCATGGAAGATCTTTCCATTTCCTGGTATCCTCTTCAATTTCTTTCTTCAAAGGCTTAAAGTTCTTGTCAAATAGATCTTTCACTTCCTTGGTTAGTGTTACCCCAAGATACTTTATGCTATTTTTGGCTATTGTGAAAAGTGATGTTTCTCTGATTTCCCTCTCAGCTTCTTTATCCTTTGTGTATAGGAGGGCTACTGAATTTTGTGAGATGATCTTGTATCCTGCCACATCACTGAAGGTATTTATCAGCTGTAGGAGTTCTCTGGTAGAGTTTTTGGGGCCTGTTATGTACACTATCATATCATCTGCAAATAACGAAAGTTTGACTTCTTCCTTTCCAATTCGAATCCCCTTGATCTCCTTATGTTGTCTTACTGCTATTGCTAGAACTTCAAGCACTATATTGAAGAGATATGGAGAGAGTGGACAGCCTTGTCTTGTTCCTGATTTAAGTGGAATCACTTTGAGTCTCTCCATTTAATTTGATGTTAGCGGTTGGCTTGCTGTATATTGCTTTTCTTATATTTAGATATGATCCTTGTATCCCTAATCTTGTAAGACCATTATCATAAAGGGGTGTTGAATTTTGTCAAATGCTTTTTTGGCATCTAATGAAATGATCATATGATTTTTTTCTTTCAGTTTATTTATATGATGATTACATTGATAGATTTTTTTATGTTGAACCAGCCCTGCATCTCTGGGATGAAGCCTACTTGATCATAATGGATGATTTTTTTTACGTGTTCTTGGATTCGGTTTGCCAGTATTTTATTGAGAATTTTTGCATCCATGTTCATGAGTGAGATTGGTCTGTAATTCTCTTTCTTGGCTGAGTCTTTGTGTGGCTTTGGTAACAGGATAACTGTAGCTTCATAAAAAGAGTTTGGCAATGACTCTTCTGTTTCTATTATGTGGAATACCTTAAGGAGTTTAGGTATTAGCTCTTTTTGGAAGTCCTGATAGAATTCTGCACTAAAACCATCTGGCCCTGGGCTGTTTTTGGTTGGGAGGTTTTTGATGAAAGCTTCTATTTCCTCATGAATTATAGCTCTATTTAAATTGTTCACGTGGTCTTGATTTTATTTTGGTATATGGTATTTATCTTTAAAAATGTCCATTTCTTTTACATTTCACAATTTTGTGGAGTACAGGCTTTTGTAGTAAGACCTAATAATTCTCTGAATTTCTACAGTGTCTGTTGTTATTTCCTCCTTTTCATTTCTGATCTTATTAACTGGAGTGTTCTCTCTCAGCCTTAATTTAGTTTGGATAGGGGTTTGTCAATCTTGTTGGTTTTCTCAAACAACCAGCTCTTTGTTTCATTGATTCTTTGGATTGTTTTCTGTGTCTCTATTTTGTTGATTTCAGCCCTTAGTTTGATTCTTTCCAGGCTTCTACTCCTCCTACATGAGTCTGCTTCTTTTTTTTCTAGAGCTTTCAGGTGTGCTGTTAAGTCACTAATGTGTGCTCTCTCTGTTTTCTTTATGTGGGCAAATAGTGCTATGAACTTTCCTCTTAGCACTGCTTTCATAGTGTCCCATAGGTTTGGGTATGTTGTGTCTTCATTTTCCTTGAATTCAAGAAAGACTTTAATTTCTTTCCTTATTTCTTCCTTGACTCAGGGATGGTTCAGTAGTTGACTGTTCAGTTTCCATGAGTTTGCAGGCTTTCTGGGGGTAGAATTGTTGCTAAATTCTAACTTTACTCCATGGTGATACAATAAGACACAGGGGGTTACTCCAATTTTTTGTATCTGTGAATGTTTGCTTTGTTACTGTATATATGATCAATTATTGAGAAGGTTCTATATGGTGCTGAGAAGAAGGTATATTCTTTCCTGTTTGAGTGAAATGTTCTATAGATGTCCATTTGATTCATTACATCTGTTATTTCTCTGTTAAGTTTCTGTCTGGTTGACCTGTCCATTGGTGAGAGAGGAGTGTTGAAATCTCCTACTATTAGTGTGTGGGGTTTGATGTGTGCTTTGAGTTCTAGTAATGTTTCTTTTATGTATATGGGCGCTTTTATATTAGGGGCATAGATATTCAGAATTGAGACTTCATCTTGATGAATTGTTCCTGTTATGAGTATAAAGTGTCCTTCTCCATCTCTTCTGTTTGATTTTAGTTTTAAATCAATTTTGTTAGATATTAGGATAGCCACACCCACTTGTTTCCTGGTCCTTCTGATTGGAAAACCTTTTCCCAGCCCTTTACTCTGAGGTAGTATCTGTTTTTGAGGTTAAGGTGTGTTTCTTGTAAACAGCAGAATGCTGGATCCTGTTTTCGTATTCATTCTCTTAACCTGTGCCTTTTTATAGGTGAATTGAGTCCATTGATATTAAGCGATATTAATGACCAGTGGTTATTGACTCCAATTATATTTTGGTGGTAGTGTTTGTGTGTTTCCTTTCTTTGAGTTGTGTTGGTATAGAGTTATCAGATGTCTGTGCTATTGTGGGTGTTGTTGGCTTCCTTGGGTGAGGTTTTCCTTCTAGTGCTTTCTGTAAGGCTGGGTTGTGGATACGTATTGTTTAGATCTGGTTTTTAATGGAATATCTTGTTTTCTCCATCAATGGTGAAAGAAAGCTTTGCTGGGTATAGTAGTCTGGGCTTGCATCCATGGTCTCTTAGTGTCTGCAGCACATCTACCCAAGACCTTCTGGCTTTCATGGTTTCCATTGAGAAGTCAGGTGTAATTCTGATAGGTTTACCTTTATAGGTTACTTGACCTTTTTCCTTTGCAGCTCTTAATATTCTTTCTTTATTCTGTATGTTTTGTGTTTTGATTATTATATGGCGAGGGGATTTTTTTTTGATCCAGTCTATTTGGTGTTTGTAAGCTTCTTGTTCCTTCATAGGAATATCTTTCTTTAGGTTGAGGACTTTTTCTTCTATAATTTTGTTCAATCTATTTTCTGGGCCTTTGAGATGGAATTCTTCTCCTTCTTCTACCCCTATTTTTCTTAGGTTTGGTCTTTTCATGATGTCCCAGATTTCCTGGCTGTTTTGTGTTAATAATGTGTTGGATTTGCTGTTTTCTTTGCTCAATGAGTCTATTTCCTCTATAGTATTTTCAGCACCTGAGATTCTTTCTTCTATCTCTTGTATTCTATTGGTTATACTTGTCTCTGTAGTTCCTGTTCACTTACTCAGATTTCCATATCCAGCCATCCCTTGGTTTGTGTTTTCTTTATTGCCTCTACTTCAATATTCAAGTCTTGAAATGTTTCCTTCACCTGTTTGTTTGCTTTTCTTGTTTTTCTTGGGTTTCTTTGAGGGATTTATTCATTTCTTCCAGCTTTTTGTTAGTCTTCTCCATTTCTTTAAGGGAGTTTTTCACTTTCTCTTTAAAGGACTCTATCATTTTCATTAAGTAACGTTTAAAGTCGTTTTCTTCTATATCTTCTGGGTTAGGATGATCAAGTCTTCCTGTTGTGTGTCCGCTGGGTTCTGGTGGTACCATGTTGCTTTTTAGGATGATGGAGGAGTTCTTGCATTGGTGCCTTCCCATCTCTTTCTTCAACTCTTATGTCTCTTATGTCCACCAAGTATTGGTCTCCATGGAGCTCGCAGGGAAGGATGGGTTGGGGGCGGGGTAGATGGCTGTCTAGCAGCCAGCTCCCTGTTGGCTGCTAGGAATGTGCAAGATACCTGGGGGAGAGGGCCCCCTGGCCTTTCTCCCACGTGGAGGTTTTAGGGAGATGGAAGTCCGGGGTCTCTGGGCCACTGATGTCTCACCTCTTATGTCCAGCAAGTATTGGTCTCCATGAAGCTCACAGGGAACAACGCATTGGGGCCAGAACATGGAAGTTTTAAAGGAAAAATCTGCAAAGGCAAAGGGGGTACAGCCGGATTAGGTGGAAGGAAAGGCCTGTTCACTCGTCAGTCATCAACAGAGATACAAAGACAGAACCCACAAGACCAACAAACAGAACAATTAGACAAAGGTCCCAAAACAGATTCTCTCAGGTACCAGATCGTCTGGTTTGTTGAGAGCCCAGAGATTTGGCCTCAACAAGACCAAAAACCATACTGTTGTGGCAGGAACCATTCGGTAAGGTTACCTGATCCCCAGATTTTTCAGATTCAGAGTTACAGATGAGGCCCTGACTGGGTCCCTGACAGGATGGTCTCAAATGAGGAAAAGGGACATCTCCCGATTCTCCCAGGTTGACCCTCTAGTGCAACCGACAGTGCAAACTGACCTATTCAGACTCAGATTTCCTCTACTTCTTCTGGGTTAGGGTGTTCAAGTCTTCCTGTTGCGTGTTTGCTTGATTCTGGTGTTACCATGTTGCTTTTCAGGATGTTGGAGAAATTCTTGCATTGGTGCCTTCTCATCTCTTCCTTCAAATGAGGCCAGCAGAGTCTTGGCATCTTGATCCCATTTTTCCTGTGGCTGACTGTGTCCTTGGGAGCTTTTCTTGGTCTGCCCTCTCTTAGGTCCCCTCAGCACTGGAGGAGGCTCTCAGAACCCCTCCGCCCTGAAGCAGGCTGTGTTGGGGGATTCAAGGACCTTGCAGATGAAAAGGCGGGCTTGGGGGCAGGGTAGAATAGGGTAAAGAAAGCCAGCAGCAGGGAACACACCCTGCTGGATGGCCAAAAAATCTTAGGGAATTGGAGGGGTCCTGGATTCAGTCCCCTGGACTGTCCCAGAGAGTGGCACTTCAGGCTGTTGGGCCTAAAGATCCAGAGAGTTGCTTACCTCTCTGGATTCCCTCAGCACGGGAGCAGGGTCTGTTGCAGGATTCTTTCTGGATCCCCTCAGCATGGGAGTAGGCTTACATAGAATTTTTTATGATCCTAATAGTTTGCATTGAATTTTTAACACTTATACCTTAATAAAAAAATAGCTTGAAGTGTAAGTGCCATGGCACTTCCAACATCTTCCATGTATTTTACTGATACAAATAGCAACTGTATTAGGTTGGACTGGATGTGTGGTGTGCATGGACTAAGCTTTAGAAAACAAATGTCTTTCTTTTCATTTAGTGAATTTTCTCACTTCCAAAGTCAGCCTCCTTAAGATTTGTGAGCTTTGTAAAGAATTGTAAATGTTTTCATGGATCCACATACTATCCTTTGGAAAAATAAATGTCTAATCAAAGCTTTTGGGAAAATGATAAACAGGAAATGTTGCCACCTCCAAGTGACCCAGTGCCAACAGGACCAATCTATCAATGGACCAGCTCGTCTTCTTCAACAACACTGACTTTGTTCAGTTTCTCCAAGATATCTTTATGAAATCTTCCTTCTCAACTCAGAAAAAAACAGGCAATGGACTAGAGAAAATTTTTGAGTAATAATAAGTTTTGTTAATCATCGAAGTCATTCACAGCTTAGAATCCCTCCAATTGCTTCCTATTATAAATAGAATAAAATTAACTCACCTCTGGATATTTATGTACATACATTAGGAATTGTGTTCTTGCCATTGTGGACTCTAACCCTCATAGATTCAACCCCAAGAACCAAAGTCATTCAACTTCAAGACAACACAAGCATCCTGTGAGTTGAGAACAGGAACTCTAGCTCATACTGTGAGGTCGACATGCCCAGTGCTCTTAAAGCCTGAGGTGATAAACAAGAGAGGCATCTCTTTATTCTCTCTGAAGAGACATTATTATGAACAATTTCTTTTAAAGGGGGTAAAGTTCATGTTAAAGAAATTTTCCACTGAACAGTTTGTTTGAAATGCAGACTTCTTAGTCCCAGACCAGCCCCACTGATATGATCTGAAGATTTGAGGGTGAAGGCCATAATATTGTATCTTCTTAAAGTTCTCCAATATTTACTGTTTTAGGGTTTCAATTGCTATGAAGAGATACCATGACAAGAACAACTTTTATAAAGAAAAACATTTAATTGGGTGGGTGGCTTACAGTTTTAGAGATTTAGTCCATTATCATTATGGCAGGACATGGCCACATGTGGAACAAATGGTGCTTCAAAAGGAGCTGAAAGTAAAGATAGAGCTACATCTTGATCCTGTAGGCAACAGGAAGTGAACCGAGATATTGGACATAGATTGAGCATATATGAGAACTCAATGCTTGCCTCTACAGTCACACTTCCTAAACAAGGTCATACCTACTCCAACAAAATCATGATTCCCAGTAATATTATTTCCTATGAGCTTATGGGGCCAATTACATTCAAACTACCACATTCCACTCCTTGGTCCCCATAAACTTATAAAACATCACAACATAAAATGCATTTTGTCCTACTTCAAAATTTTCCATAGTCTATCATAGTCTCATCAAAATTTTAAAGGCCAAAGTTCAAAGTCTCTTCTGAGATTCATGAAATCTTTTAGCTGTCATCCCCTATAATATCAAAATCAAGAAGCAAATCACACCACAAGGACATGCCCTCAACTATATTCATAGCAGCATTATTTGTCATAGCCAGAACCTGGAAACAACCTAAATGCCCCTCGACCAAAGAATGGATAAGAAAATTGGTATATTTACATAATGAAGTACTACACAGTGGAAAAAATAATGATATCTTGAAATTTGCGTGCAAATGCATAGCTCTAGAAAGCATCATATTAAGTGAGGTAACCCAGATTCAGCAAGACAAATATTATATGTACTCACTTATAAGTGGCTTTTAGACATAAAGCAAAGAAAAACCAGCCTACAATTTACAATTCCAGAGAACCTAGACAACAAAGAGACTGTAAGAGAGACATACATGGATGTAATCTACATGGGAAGTAGAAAAAGACAAGATCTCCTACGTAAATTGGGAGCACGAGGATCATGGGAGAAGGTAAAGGGAGAGGGGAAGGAAGGGAGAGGAGTAGAGAAAAACATATAGCTCAATAAAAACAATTTTAAAAAAAGAAGTAGGTCACATACTTCCACCATAAATGGCACAGGATTTACATTACCATTCCAAAATGTAGGGAAGAAAGCATAGTAAGGAAATACTGGACCAAAGCAAGACCAAAAACCAGCATCAAAATGCTTTTCAGATCTCCAATTCCTTTCAGTTTTGTTGACTGCAGCACACTTCTTTCTCTTGAGTTGTTTCTATTCCCTATTATCAGCTTTACTTGACAGGTATTCCACAGTTCTGGCGTCTCCAACATCTTGGGTTCTCCAAGGTAACCCAGGCTTCACCTTCACAGCTTCATGCAATGAACTCTCTAGGCCTTCTTTTAGGAACACCCCTCACACATGCCTAGCCTCAGTGGCTTTTCTTAGACACGGAGGCAAATTCTATAGCCCCTTTCTTCTATCCTTAACTCTTAAGCCATATCTATATGTCTGAAGCTGCCAAGTTTTGGTGCTTGCTGGCAATGGGACATGGCCCCTTTGTTCAACTTCACCAGCTTTCTGTTTAAGACTGGCTGTCCTTGAACTTGCTCTCTAGATCAGGCTGGCCTCAAACTCAGAGATCTACCAGCCTCTGCCTTCTGAGTGCTGGGATTAAAGGTGTGCACTGTTTATAAAGGTATAAAATGTGTGAACATTATTTTAAGGTGTGTTACTTTTGTTTATGTTGCATTTGTTTAATTCTGTGAAGCTGTGATACTTTGCCTGTCATGAACACCTGATGGTCTAATAAAGAGCTGAACAGTCAATAGCAAGGCAAGAGAAAGGATAGTCAGGGCTGACAGACAGAGAAAATATATAGAAGGAGAACATTGGGAAAAGGGGTTTGGAGTAGTAGTCTGAGAAGGAGAAAGGCATCAGGGTCTTTTCTAATTCACAGTTCCTAGGTCCATATTCTTTCAAAGAAAAGCATGGTCAGGCATTTCACAACAATACCGCAGTCCTTGGTACCAACTTCTGTCTTAATTAGGGTTTCTATTGCTGTAAGGAGACAACATGACCATGGAAATTTTTATAAAGGAAAACATTTAATTGGGTGTCTTACAGTTCAGAGGTTCAGTCCATTATCATCATGTTGGTAAATAGCAGCATGCAAGCAGACATGGTGCTGTAGCTGTAGATGAGAGTCCTGCATCTTGACTCACAGGCAACAGAGAGTGGTCTGAGACACCTGAGACCTGAGCACATATGAGACCTCAAAACTTGCCTCCATAGCAACACACTTCCTCCAACAAGGCCAGACCTATTCCAACAAAGCCACACCTTCTGTAGTGCCATTCCCTCTGAACTTACAGGGGCAAATTACATTCAAACTTTCATACTTCCTAAGGTTTGACAACCACTTTTCAATGGCTGTAGGATAGAGACAGACATCAGGTTACTACAACAGCTGTAGGTATGCTGGAGACTGGGGTTGTTTCTCCTCTTTTCCTGACAGTTCTTAAAATTAAGGATCCTTCTATAATGCAAAGCTAAGAGCCCAAATATACAATATTTTATGATCCCCAAATCTGGCATTTTCAGACAAATTTATACAAATGTAAGAGTTAGTAGTCTCATATATATCCAGCTTACCAAAATATGTGGCTTTGAAAGCCACAAGAGACTCAGATTAGCCAAAAGTAATATTATGATCTTATTGCTAGAATCATAGAAGTCTTCAAATAAACTGAGGCTTTCTGAATGAGGTAGAATAATATCATCTGAGCAACAAAAGGCATATTCACTTCTATTTATATTTACCAAAAATCAAATATTTGAGCAATAGCTTTTCCAAGGCTAATGTCACAATTGCAAATGAAAATTTCCAGTACAGCCAAAGGGACATTGCTCATTATATTCTTGTGTGAAAAATGTATGGTATTTTGAATGTCTGGATGTATTCTTTGTGCTTTTTAGATTTTATTAGAGACTAAATATATCCTTCCTTGTATTTATAAAACTGTAGAACTCAAAAAGAGAAAACTAAAAGTTAACCCCACTGTTCAAGTAAGGCATCTGCAAAATACAGGATTGTAACCAACTCTGTTCATCTCTACATTGCTTTTTTCTATTGGTCCATATATTTGACTCAATTAATTGTCATAAACACCTCAACACCTCCTTTGTATAAAGGAAACATTTTAGGCATATGAAAACGACTTTAAAAATAAAAGATTATTCCAAAATAGCTGTTACAAACCCTCTTTCAATTATGGCACCATTCTTTGATGAAATTTTGTTAGAAATAAAATTTTAATCAGCAGTGACATATTAATCTGCAAATAATGCTATTGATGTTTTCCATCTGTGAATTTATTCAGTGATCTATCTAGTCATCAAACATATTTAAATCATCATGTCAGGCACAGTGAAGTCTCAGTATACACAAATCAACAAGGAAGGATTCCTGCCATTAAATGATTTATAGTATAATGGGAAGACACAGATCAACCAAAAAATAAAAACATAAATCATGATGATATTAAAGGTATGCTGAATCAGAATGAGAAATTAGTTTGAAGAAAGTCAATAAAAGAACATTTGTGATGAGTATAACTGGTTCTTTTTATTTTTACTTTTTCATAATTTCCATCCTTCACTCTATTCCCTCCAGTTTCCCTCCAGTTCCTTTCATGTCCAATCCATCATTCCCTTTCAAATTCATGACATCATCTATAACTATTCTACACACACACACACAAAACTGAGTTCAATTAGTGTTGACTATTATGTGCACATGTTTAGGGTTCAGAACTTAGAATTAGGGTCACCTCTCTTTTAGATGTGTGAGTAGTTAGCAAGATATCACAGAGCTGTTCTTGAAGTAACCATCCTCCAGTCACAATAGGAAAGTAAGGCTCACTTTACAGAGCATTCTCTCTGCATCTGTCCATTAGAGGAGTAGACTGTAGTGTTGTTCTATCCCAGTTTGCCAGCTAATTCATGGTAACTGTTCCTTTTTAATTCCTCATATGTTTACTTATGACTTTTTCTTTGATAATTTATACATCTGTAAAATGATCATATTCATTCACAATTACCTGCTCTTATTCCCATCTGTCTTCCTTTATACTCATTTGATCTTCCCAGTAAATATTCCTCTTATGTCTTTTTTTTTAATGGCTCACTGAGTCATAAGCATGGGTGCACACTTATTCACTGGAGCATAGGTACCTTACCAGTGATAACACCAAGAAAGAATAATGATTCTTTTTTTCAGTAGCCATTAATTGCCAAGAACTCACTGAGGAGGTGGGTGTGGATTTATAAGACTCTTTCCCAACCATGTTGCAGTGCTCAGAAACTTTATCTTGAATAGGAAAACAAAGCTGTTGTGAGTTCATGAGAGTATCAGTCGTGTGACGTCCATGTGATGGCAACTGGACAACCTCGCTTCTATAAGTAGAGTTGGAAGTACAGTTACTGAGTGTTAGCAGTTACCATGGTAGGAAGGCAGTTGAACGTTCTGGAGAGTATAAGAATGCAGTCCTCAACATCAAAACAGAGGCTGTGATCCTGAGGATGCATTCTTTGTCATTTATTCACTAAGCCTGAGAATTTTTCCAGAGCATCGATGAAGGTGCAACTCCATAGCTCCTGTCATCTTATATGCTGATGAATGTAAAGTCAGTAGGTGTGGCAGAAACTTCAAGAAATAATGGCAAGGGTGAAGAGAGGAGCAAGCATTGAGAACTGTGTCTCCATGAAAGAAAATTTCCTCAAAGGCCTTTAAGAACACTTAGTTGAGAGCACTTCCTGTCTAAATCGATTGAAGCTTTCTTGAGATTGCTATTCACTTCATCTGCAAAGTCACTTCCTGAGAGAAAGTGCTCTGGGTCAGAACAAGGTCTAAAGTTTCCTGCATTACAGAAGCAGAACCACTCCTATTGTTTATTCCTACAAATTAAACCTTGTGGTTTTGTCTCTCTCAATGTTAAGAATTGTCATCTAGACAAGAACTTCCATAGAGGCATGGTAAGGGATCTCCTAGTCTACATCAAATCATAAAAAACAAATAACAAAAAACCAAAGTCCTCTCATTTAGAGTTGTTTTACATATTCCTATGTGAATTGATACATTTCTTTAAAAAAAAATACTGACTCCAACATTAAGAAAGTTTGATTTCCATTAGTCAAATTAAAGCCTTCATACATTGTTTACGGGAGAGAGGGCCCCTTAATGCATAACAATGCACTTGTTTCTCTATGGTGGTTTGAATGTAGTTGGTCCTCATAATCTCATACGGAGTGTCTTGTTGGAATGGGTATGGCCTTGTTTGAAGAAGGATATCACTAAGGGGGCAGGGTTTGAGGTTTCCTATGCTCAGAATACCAACCAATGTGTCAGCCAACTTTCTCTTGTCTGCAATATGTAGCACTCTCAGGTCCAGCACCACATCGGACTGCACATTGCCATGCTCTGTCATGATGATAATGAACTAAACCTCTGCACTGAAAATGGACCACAACAATTAAAGATTTGCTTTATGAGTTGCTGTGGTCACGGTATGTTTTCACAGCAATAGACACCTTCATGAAAACAATCTCTAAGTGGCATATTACTACTGTTCAAAATGCAGACTCTAGAACCAGATCCTGAGGTTCAGGTGATTCTAAATCTACCATTTATTCTCTATGACACTTCAAAGTTTTGGGTCATGTAATTAGTTAAATGGACATTTATAATAGCATGTACTTTGTGTGATTGATACCTTATGTATATTTTAAACAAGGCATTTATATCAGAGTAAACAGCATAAATGCTAGTATTTTTATTTTAATATATGTAATTTGAATCCTCACATGTAGGAAAATCTCTTTGGCATAATGCTCTACTACAAAAGAAAGATTGACAAACTGTTACCCAAACAATCATTCAAGCATCTCAGAAGGATTATCATAAACTCATGAAGGCATTCAAATTTTCATCAGCTAATTATTGAGATTGTGCTCAAAGTGAACAAAGTAGAAAAGACCAATTACTAGATGCTGATGTTGATTTAATTAGTGATTTATTTAAAGCACTGTTTGCTTTGTCTCTTGGTCAAGCGTGACTTCACTTGCTACCTGGAACAAAAAGATCTGGAAAAATAGCTGAAACAATGGGCTGTTTCTGCCCATTGACTTCTGACTGCCATGTAAGTTTATGTCCAATCTTGCTTTCTTGCCCATCCCAACTTATGGCTTCATAATATAAAATTTCAATACTTGTAACCTAGATTGTAACTTTTCACAAGTTATCTGGTTTAGGTCTGCCAGTGGCATCTCTATTTCACTCTCATTGGTGTGGAGTGATTGTTTCAGAAAGATTCCCACAACAAAAGCAAGACGGACACAGCTACCAACAAGCAGAAAAAACTCTCCACCTACATAAAGGTATTTTTTTTTCATGGGAGAAAGAAAAGAAAATACACAAAACATGTAGGTAACATTACCTGGTATATCTGTCCATAAAAACAGGAAAATGAGAAAATAGGGATAAGAGTAAAACTAAAGAAAGACACTGTGATTTGAGTTGGTTTGCTAAGGGATTAATTGATGAAATCAAATTCTCAGAGGAGCCAGAAAGTAAGAGGGCAATGCAAGTATGTCAGGAGGAGAGTTGTGAGTGAAGGAACCATTTAATCAGCTTTAGAAGAATTATTCTAAGTTCCTTATTAAAAATAAAATAAACTTATGCATTAAGCAGGTATAACTGAAAATATAAAGGACCTTGACTCAAAATAACAATGGAGGTAACAAACTGCAGTCTGACTTAGGCCTATTTTTTAAAGGTAAAACAATAGTAATTATTGGTAGATTGGAAAAGAAGGTAGGGCTATAAGTTGTAGAGTTCAAATTTTTTAGCATAAGCATCTGAAAAAACAAATTTACATTTAATAGGTTACATTTAATAGGTTTTAGGGAGATATATATTTTTTATTTGGATATATTTGAGTTGTTTGTTAGACATCCAAGTAAAGACATCAAGTAAAGAAAAACATGATCCTACAGTTTGAGGAAAAGTCTGTGAGGCCTGGATTGGGAGTAAAGGGTACATAATATATTCAAAGAATAAGCAGAGGGAGGAAAAAGTATGAGAGCTAGATCTAGAACCTGCTAATGATTAGTTCTGCAGAAACTAAACCCAATCAAATCAACAAAGGAGCTTTGATTGATGTGGCATCCTGAAGCTGTAACAGGAAGGAGGGCATAGGCTAAATTAATTTGATGAGTTAGTGCTATTGACTGTCTAATGTAAAGTGAGAACTGCCCAAGGACACAATAATATGAAGACCACTGGTGACCCTCAGTGGTGAAATGGGGCGTGGCTTCTAAAATTAAAAAGAACTGTGGTGATTGAAATTATTTCCTCATTTTGGAAAAAAATAGGTGGCATGAGCCTTGAAAGAAGGCAGAGTCAAGTGAGATGCTTCTTTCTGTTTTGGTTTTTTTTTTTTTTTTGATAGTAAAAGGAATAAAATTCTCAGTAAAATCAAGGACTGTGTTGTTGAACTCCAGATGGCTCAGTTGGTAAAGGCAGTTGCTGCCAAGTAAGTCTAATGACTGAGTTTGCTCCCAGAATCCACACAATGGATGGAGAAAACCAACTACTGTAAGTTGTCTTCTGATATTCACATGTTGTGTTGACTGGCTTTATGTCAAATTTACAAAGCTACAATTATCTGAAAGCAGGGAACCTCAACTGAGAAAATGCCTCTATAAGATCTGGCTTTGGGCATTTTTCTTAATTAATGATTGATGGCGGAGGGTCCAGCCTATTGTGGGTGGTGTCTTTCCTGGGATGATGGTCCAGGACTCTATAAGAAAGGAGACAGAGAAAGCTAAGGGGAGAAAGCCAGTAAGAACCACCCTTCCCTGGCTTCTGCATCTTCCCCTGCTTGTAGGTTCCTGCCTTGTCTGAGTTCCTATTCTGATTTCATTCAATGAACAGTGATGTGGAAGTGTAAGCCAAATAAATCATTTCCTCCTTAAGTTGCTTTGATCATGTCTCATTACAGCAATAGTAACCCTAAAACACACAAATGCAGGTGGAATGTTAACATTCATCACACACACACACACATACACACACACACACCCCACTGAATAAATATATTTTTTAAGAAAAAAAGGAACACAGGTGATATTTTCCAAAGTAACATGAGAGTAAGGATGGGGAAATTGAACCTGTTGTACAGGTAGAGAGTCTGATATAGTACTTGGTTATAAAGATGGTAGAATGTTGAGCACCAAAGACACTCCACTTGGAGCTTGTTTTCTTCTTGGCAAAAACTGGCCTTTGGGCAAGAAACTGACCATGGATAAGTAGGACTGTCAAATCTTGCCAAGGCAGGGTAAAACGGTTTTGAAATTTTTCCTGCCTCTAAAAATGGTCTGTCAGTTACACTGGGCCTTAGCCAAAGTTGGTTGCTTCAACGTTGCAAAATGAGAGTTTGGGTGATTTCTCAGGTAGCTAATTGTCTCTGTCATATATTGCTCACTTTGGAAGCTACTTGATTATATTTCCTGCCTGCTCAAGTAATATTATCTCCCTTCTCAGGCCTTTGATGGGGTTGAAGATTAGATAGTCATAGTTACTGTACTGTTATGATCAAGCTAAACCATTTCCTATACGAAACTTAGAATCCATAGGATAGAATGTTTATTAAATCATTTAGCATATGTTCCTTGCTTAATATTGTTTATGCTGGTTGCAATTCTAATTATACTTGATATCTGTTCCTAGTGCATATAGCTTTGTATTTGATTTGGAACTCCCTTATTTAAACAAAAAGGGGAGGTACTGTGGGAGCACATTCTGCTCCTTCAGCCAATAGCCTTTAAGATACCAGCAGACTAGGGCATGGTCTCTTATAGTTTAAAAAGCAGTGGGAACTGTGCACCTGCTCTCTTGCTCCTGGCTCCTGTTCCAGCTGCTGGATTCTGTCCCTGTTTGCGCTTAGAGGACTGTTGTTTAGGACAGTGATCTGTAAGTTTTCTTCTTAAATAAATAACCATTTTATTATCCTAATTCTGAACTGGTGTGGGATTGTTTTACAGCATCACCTGAGTCTACCTAATTTCCACCTCCAATCCTCAACCCAATACCAGTTATAATCAACCCGTAATAGATATCCCTTACCCTGAGGACAAACTTTGTTGGGAGAGTGGACGCTGTCTTCTAGAATTACTTCCAGCTGTAATGGGGGGCAATGTTATCTCTATGGGATCCTGTAAAAGCTAAAATGATGGTTAAGTTTCAAGATAACTGCCTGGTATAATTGTAAATAATCTCAGAGTAGTCAAAGGGTTTTTCTGAAGTTCTTATTTGAAGTTCTGGCCAGAACGTTGCAGGAAGGTGTACCATCTTGCTAGCCAAGTTAGAATTATCTTGAATAGCTTATAACCCAAAAACCGATCTTAAATAGTGCTATCAGTACTACTGATGTCATGTCAGCCAGGTGGAATTATTGTTGTGGGGCCCCATCTTCTTCTCAAAAACTTCAAAGCTTACTACAGGAAAGTTTATTGTTCATTGTGGAAAATTTAAACATTATTCATATAGACATATTCAATGAAATTTAATATAGAGACAGGGAAAAATAAAACTTTTCCTAAATTCCTCTTTCTTTCCCATGTCAGATGACTCCTGAATGAGACAGAAACTGAAGTTTTCTTTTAACAACATGCTTGGACTTAGAGAAGGATAGCCATTGTCCACCTCCAAAACCAACTTTGATTTTAAGTGATTTACACTTATTACTATACTGAGGTGTGTGTGTGTGTGTGTGTGCGCAGTTACTAACATTTTACCTTTCAGAGAATATGGTACCATAAGTCAGATTTCTCTTTGGTTGGTGATTCTTTCTGCATAACTATCTGTTCTTCTTTAGGCATCTAGACATCCAAGGTCTTTTGACTTTGTGAAGATGAGTATTTTCCTGCAAAGCCAAGAAGAGAAACCTGCCCCAAACCTTATGAGGTATTCTTCACAACAGTAGGCTTGTCATCTCTGAGGATGAGTTGTCATTTTTCTTTCTCAAGAGGTTTCCCTTTTTCAAACTAAATCTTTATTAATGGCATCCATAGCATTTCTTCTCCAGTGGAAACAAGAGCAAAATCCCTTCTCAAATGTAGCACATCTCCTGTTTTCCACCCTGAGGTCAACAAATCCTTGAAATACACCAGCTGATCTAATTCAGAAGTTTTTATATTATCCAATGTCTCTCTGCTGCCATTTTTCCTTTTTCTTTAGCTTTAAGAAAATTCAAGGTTAATAAATCATTATGCAATCTATTTCTGGGAGTATCTTCCACCCATTTCTGTTTGTTTAACATATCCTTTATAGTCCAATTTGACCTTTCTATAACTGTCTGACCTATAGGATTATTTGGTATACCTGGAATATTCTTTATATTATAATAAGAAAAAATTGCTTCATTTTCTTAGAGACATATGCTGCACTACTGTCTGTCTTTATTTGTGCGGGTATAACCATGATGGCCATAACTCCTAGAAAATGCATGAAATTCGGAATTACCTTTTTCGAGCTCAAAGAAGTTACCCATTAAAAACCTAAGTAGGTGTCAATGGGGTGGTATACATATTTTAATTTTTCAAATTCCAAAACGTGAAACATATCCATCTTGCAGAATTCATTTCTTTGAGTACCCTTTGGGTTACTCCCTATAGGTAGTGGTGTTTAGTTATATAAAGAACAAGTAGGGCATCTTCTTATAATCTCCTTAGCTTGTTTCCATGTAATAGAAAAAGTTTTCTTTAAACTTTTGCTATTGACATGATGATTTTATGAAATTCTGAGGCATTCAGCACAATTCCAACCAATAATCAGTCAATTTCTGCATTATCTTGTACTAGAGAACCTGACAGACCTGTATGGGATCAGATGTGTGTTATGTATATGGGACAATGCCTACTTCTGATTAGATCTTGAATCTGAATAAATAAGGAGGTCAATTCTGGAATATCTGATATAAATTCAGCAGTTTCAATAATGTAAAACAACTTTCTGCATATTGTGAATCAGTAACTATATTGAGAGGTTCTTCAGAATCCCTTAGTACCATGAGAATAGCATATAATTCTTCCCTCTGCATTAAAATTCCTGTAGGGGAAATTTTGGAGGTCAATATGACTAGACTGCAGTTAAGATTCAGACCCACCCAATCCACATGTGCCTCCTGTAACTTCTCTTCAATCAAAGTAAATTCTTATCAGCTTCAGGTGTTAATTGCTTGGGACTATTTAAGTCTTTGTTACCATCTAAAATTTTGATTAAATTAATAATTAGATCAGGTGTTATCCCATCATTTCGTCATAGATTGGAAATGTCTCCTAACAATCTTTGAAAGTCATTAGGAGTCCACAGTTATCAATCTCTCCTAATTTGTGCTTTTTGTCTTCTAATTTTCTGTAAACCTATGTTATAACCTAGGTAACTGATAGAATCTCCTCTTTGTATTTTTTTCAGGAACAATTTGTAATCCCCATTTAGGGAAAACTTTATTCACTTCTTTCACCTTGTATTCTTTTTAAAGTATCTACATTTGAATCAGATAGCAAAATGCCATCCATGTAATGGCAAATTATAGATTTAGAAAATTGTTTACATATTATTTCCAATGGATGACTTATAAAATATTGGCACAGGGTATGGCTAATAATAATTTTCTGTGGGAGGACCCTCCATTGATATCTTCTAGTAGAGTGAGAATTGTTATGAGACAAATTTTTCTCTATCCTTTACTTGTAAAGGTATAGTGGAGAAAAATCTTTTAAATCAATCACTATAAGAGGCCATCCTTTAAATAAGAGGGAAGGCAAAGGAATTCCAGATTGTAGAGGGCCCATTGGTTGAATTACCTTATTGACAGATCTTAGATCTGCTATCATTCTTCATTTTCTAGACTTCTTTTTAACAAATACAGAATTCCAAAGGCTGGTTGATTCTTCAATGTGGTGAACATCTAGTTGCTCCTGTACCAACTGTTCTAAAGCCTGCAGATACTCTTCTCTTAAAGACCTTTGTTTAATCCATATTGGTTCCTCAGTTAACCATTTTAAAGGTAGGACCATTAGCACCTCTGAAGGTTTGCTACTTGCTTTGTTTTTGTACAGGCTGAATGGCTGGTAACCGTTTTTTATAGTACCTTATGATAGCCTCATAAACACGAGTTATGAGACTGCAGGAATGCTGATCTGAATATTCTATTGCTGCATAGATTCACTGCTATATTAGCCACCTATGGTCTCAGCCTTCCTCTCTGTCCTTTTGTACCTATGCATTCAACCAATCTTGTGCTTTGCTTTACTTAAGGTTCCAATTCCTAGGAATTGAACATTTGTTTCCTGAAGAGGCCAATTTAGAGGCCAAGATTCTAGAGTAATAATAGTCACATCTGCATCCATGTCCAGTAATCCTTCGATTACAATGTTATTTATTCGCATTCTCAGCTTTGGTCTTTGATCATTTATAGAAGTCTTTCAAAACATATGCTTCCTATTTTTTTCTTGAAATTTTTGATTCATCCTCGATGTTTATTCTGAAAGAACCCAACCCCAAAGTCACCCATATAGGAAGGCACTGGGAAAGTACAGAATGTGATAAACAAGTTTTGTCTGTTACTTGAACCCTAGTTAGTTCCCCTATCTCCCACCCAGCAGGACCCAACAAGTTGCGAAAACAGGTTGCAGCTGGGGCACTCAGTTAAGAAAAAACATGTTTCGAACAGACTTGTGTTTTTCTTAGAATGGGGGGGGACTATGTTAATTTTGCCCTTGTTGTAACCTTGGTTCGATAGTCTAGACCAATCCTGGATGTACTCGTACCCCATATGATAATTCATGTTAAACTTGTGGTTTTTGCCTATAAAAACTTGCTTGCTATGATGTTCGGGGTGCTCAGTCACCCAAGGGCTGTAGCACCTGGTTGTATAATTGAGGAATAAAACCTCTTGCTTGTTGCATCTGACGGTCTGGTTATTGAGTCTGGGGGCACTCCATTGAAGACCTCTGCTGCAAGGGTCTTTCAGTTCTATCATCCAGAGCAGTGTGGGGTTTTTTGTTTGTTTGTTTGTTGTTTTTTGGGTTTTTTTTTGTTTTTTTACAATAGGCCCTGGAGTTTTTTAATTTTCCTGGGGAGACATGTCCTCCACAGCGACTGTGAATTACCAGACCACGTTTGACTTGGAGTCATATGAGAGGCCCTTCAAGGAGTTTCCCAATGGTAACGGGTTGCCTTGTGGTCTCTTGTCGATCTACATTCATTGGTCCAATGTTGGTCTTTGCCACATCTTCTACATAATCCAGAGGTTTGAGATCTTCTAATTTTGTCATCCCCAGAGAACACTTTTTTTTTTCCTCTAGGAATGGCTTGCCTACAATCCCTTTTCAGATGTCCGATTCTACCACAATTAAAACATGTGACAGTTTGATGTCTCTTCATACCTTTGGAAATTGCTTCTCATACTGAAACTTCAGTATTATACTCAAATGCCTCAATGTTTACTGTATGCAGGACCTATTCATCCACTGGTCTGATCTAACCTTTAAAGGCCCAAGAACCATTTTGCATTCTAAGTTCACATTTTCAAAAGGCAGAGATTCAATAAGTACTTATGTAGCTTCTGGGTTTGTGACTCCTATTTGTTCAGCTTTAATCTTTGTAAAAAGTCACTAAAGGGTTCTCTTGTGCCTTGTTTAACTTTAATATATGATTTACTTTTTCTTTCTAGTTCTTGAATCCTGTCCCAAGCATTTAAGGGTGCTACAAGGCATAGGGACAAGATATGTTCATTATAAATAGCTTGATTCTGTGGATCAGCATAACAGCCATTGCCAAGAATTTGATCTTGGAAAGCCTTAAATCCTTTAATCTTTTCTTGCTGTTCTAAGGTTTTAGCCTCCTCTCTCCAATAGCACTTCCACTGTAACTGACCCAACTTCCAGAACCACTGAGACTAAATGAAGCCAATCATGTGGAATAGCCTTATTGCTAGAATTCCATGTCTTTACCATTTCCCTAACAAATGGTGAATGCGTGCCAGAAGGTACTACTGCTTGTTTAACTTCTTTTAGATCTTTCATACCTATAGGTTTCCATTTACATTGTTTATATCCATTTGCGTATTGAGTATTTGGTGGCTTGTCAGAGGTAATAATGGAATAGGTAGCTAAAACTCTTGGTAAGTTATCTCTGACTCTAAGAGGTACTGGTGATGCTAAATCCTTTGCTTGTACCTTCTCTCCTCACTTAACCAGTTCTGATACTTTCCTCTATCAATTCAAATCTTTTTTTACCATTGTCTTTTGTAAAGCCTAAATCTCCTGACCTGTGAATATTTCTCATGATTTCATCGAATCAAATAATTTTTGGTCCTTGTTGTGCACATGTGATTCCAAGGTATTAAATTTTTCCATTAATGATAACTTCTCATCCTTGGATATTATTTGGATGTTGTGCAGATTGCCTTCCTGAAGAGATACTTTATCTGCTAACCTATCAACTAGCTTTTAAATAGATTTTGATTGTCAATTCCAGAAGTATGAATCCTTTCAGATAACCTCTTAGTACCTTTTTGTAAAATTCGACGCTACTCTGTTGCAGATTATAATAAAATCCCACATTAGCCCAGAATATAATATAATAAAGGTTTCTTTATTTAGGGGATATACTCACAGCTCAGCAGTCCTCTCTGCATGAGGGGTAACTGGAATCACTTCCAGCACCCAAGGGGCCAGGTACACTTTAACATCTTCATGTAGAGTACATGTGACCTCACCCAAAGTGGGCCAGTATCTTAAAGGCTATTGGCTAAAGGAGTTCCCACAGCATGTGAAGGAAGTAATATGTGTCACATTATACACTGTAGTGATTTTACTCTTTATATTTCACTTTTGGGGCAGCCCATAACCCAGCTCCCAAATAAATAACTCATGGAGTCTTATTCTTTCCTATTAATGCCCAGTCTTAGTGTGGGTTGTTTCTAGCCAGCTTTTCTTACTTCTGTATATCTTACTTTCACTATTACTCCATAGCTGGGTTTTATAACTGGGTGGCTGGCCCCAATGTCCTTCTCTCACTCACTGATTTCCTTCCCAGATTTTGCCTCTTAATTCTGCTAAGCAGCCCCACCTGTCCTTTGTCCTGCCATTCAGCTCTTTACTATACCGTCAGGGATTTTAGACAGGTAAAGAATCGCAGCTTCACAGAGCTAAACAAATCCAACATAAAAGAATGCAACACATCTTTACATCATTAAAGCAAATATTCCACAGCATAAACCAATGCAAGGTCTTTTCATAGCTGGTGCGGGAGAATTGTCTGTATTCTGTCAATCATGATTAAAATAAATGCTGATTGGCCATTAGCCAGGATGTATAGGTGGGACAACCAGACAGGAAGTAGAGGCAGAGCAAGGAGAATAGAATTCTGGGAAGCAGGAAGCTCTCTCCCTGCCCCACTGAAAAGGGTACTGAGCCATGTGGCTAATGGGTTAATATAAGCTACAAGAGCTAATAAGAAGCCTGAGCTAATGGGCCAATCAGACTCTGCGTGATTTTTCTTTGGGACTTGCCGACTGTGGGAACTGGGCAGGACAGAAACCCCAACAAGCCAGCCCTCATACTACACATAGCCACTAGTTGGGGTAACTTCTGCCGGCATCCAGAATCGACAGGGTTTTTATGTTTCAGGGTAGGGGTGTGTGAATTTAAAAGCTTGAGTAGGAGGAACAGAGATACAAAAGAAATACAGAGACATAGGATAGAACTGGGAGAGCTATCCAGTGAATACTGAATATCAAATAGGCCCACATTTATGTTGCATATGCTTATATACTCCAATCCAAAAAGGATAGAAGGCAAAAGATTACTTTTAACATGACACAAAGGACAGAATAATTACTTGCTTCAAAATTTGAGAATTCAAGTAACTATTTCCTGAGTTAAGCATTCTGTGTTTTAGGCAGGTAGTCCAAGTATCTTGTAGGCAGCCACTCCTGTCTTAAAAATGAAGGAGCAGGAATAGGATTGAATTCTCTGACCTATTGTCAAGGTAGAGTGGATCCACCTCTGTTAACCATCTCAATAGCTACAACACTAAGTCATCACACTCTAGGTCAGGATCTCCTTAGGTCAGATTTCTTGCCAATAACTTTGAAAGAGCAAGAGTAAGCTTAAGCTCTCTGATCTTTAGTCAAGGTGGAATGGACACACTTATATGGGTCCTGACAAGATCTGAAGTGTTGTTTGGAGAGAATACTGTGCAAATTTTGATAAAATGTAATCCACTAGAGACGTTATTTGAAGATCTGATGGAAATAATAGTGGACTGTGTAAAAATACAGAGCATTCTAGACAGGGTGTAGGAGTGTGAATGGAAGATTCAGAGAACAGGGTATTGGTGAGTTGCTACAGGAGAGATGATGAGTGAAAACCAATAGGAAGTGGGGTCAGGTAATTATCTTAACCCAGTCCACACAAATTTCTGGCTTTTCCTCTGAGTAAAGTGGCTGCCAAGAATTAACTAAGATGAGGGGAGAATGGAAACAGAGTAAGGAGTCTGAGGTGATCATTCAGCTAAGAAAGTGGCTTAAATGAGAGTGATGGCAGTGGATGTGGTTTGACAAATTTGTTTTAAAAAATCATGTGTTGTTTTTGAGACAGGTTCTTGCCATGAAACTCTGGTGAGCACTCATCTTACAGGCCAGGGAGGTCTTCAACTTGTATCAATCTTCTTGCCTTCATCTCTTGAACTTCCTGTAATCCTGGGATTACAGAAGTGAGTCACTACAGTGGACAAAACCATATAATCTTCATTCTTTACTAGCACATATTCAGTGTACAATGATAGTTCATCATTTTATGAATATATTTTGGTTATATTCACCTCCCATTACTCTCAAGGTTCTGGTTTTCCTTCTATTCTGCACATGCGCACACACACACATACACACACAAATCTAGGCTCTATGTACAGGAGAAAATACTTGTCTTAAGTGTGTGATTTCTTGTGGAAGCATTAGCAAATATCTATACATCTCAAGGCAGGCCAAAGAAATGATTCCACTCCAACCTTAGGTTACCAGACCATAAGTTTATTAATTACTTAAAGTGTGATTTGAAATAAAATGGTTCTCAAAAGCATGTAGTGAGTGGTACTATTAGGAGGTGTGGACTTGTTGGAGTATGTCACTGCAGTGGGCTGTGAGATTTCAGATGTCCAAACTAGGACCAATGTCTCAGTCTTTTCCTGCTGCCTTCTGATCTGGATGCAGAACTCTCAGCTACCTTTCCAAGTATGCCTTGGTGCCATCATGCTTCCCACAATGACGACAATGACTAAACCTCTGAAGTGTGTCAGCCCCAATTAAATATTTTTGTGTATAAGACTTGCTGTGCTCACAGTATCTCTTCATAGCAATAGAATCCCTAAAACAAGGAATATTAATGTTTTAAAGGCAGCTGCATCACTGAAAACCCCACATCACCATGGGTGTCAACAGATTTAAAAGCTGTATCCTTGGAGCTCCTTGTACAACTATCAGGCAGCTGGGCTGGTCAAAGTCTCTGCATCCCAACATGTTTTTTTAACTGTTGTGTTTCGTATAGGATGTTTTACATTTTGTTTACTTCCTCAGTGTCAGGAAGTTTCAATTCAAAGGAAACTGCAATACAAGCCTGTGAATATAATCTCTAAATCCATTACATCTTCTTGCAGTGACAATTTTATTATCTATGATTAAATAAAACTTAATTGCATACATATACCACATTTTGTATTCATCCATCTGTTGATGGACACTCAGGCCAAATCCATAACTTGTTTACTATGAATAGGTTCATAAAAACATAAAAAATCTGTAGCATGCTTAGATGCCCAGATGTGGAATATTTAATTCATATGGTATTTTGAAATCTTTTTGAGGAATATATTTAGACTACTTCACATGCCAATGTAATGTTCTGCACCCCTTCCTCCAGCATTTATTTGTATTATTTTTGTCTTCAACCACACTTTTAGAGGTGACATGCGGGAAGAACCATTTAATACAATTACTATCAAATAGAACATGTATATTCAAGGTTTTACATAAATTTTATTGGCATTTAGATGACATAACAAGCCTCATACCAAAGAAATTGTTCCACAGTGTAGAGCAAATTCTCACAAGCTATATTTATCTTTTATAATTATAAATTATATTATAAATGCCCAAGTAATGCTGGCTGAATTCATTTAATTTATAGGCCATTGACCTATTTAAAGCTACCAATACCTCTAGAATTAAGTCTTGTCTATTAAACTCTAAAAATGCTCTAGATTACCCTTGAAGAGACAGTACAGATATAGACAGAATGACTCTTTATCGCCTTTTCATTAAAAAGCCAGCAAACAGGCTGATCTCTGAGTCTTAGGCCAGACTGGTCTACAAGGTGAGAGCTACACAGAGAAACCTTGTCTCAAAAAATAAAACAAAAACAGATAGGTAAGTAGGTAGGTAGATAGGTATAGGTAAGTAGAGACAGATAATAGATTAACAAAAAACATCAGTAACAACAAAAGAGTATTGTAAGCAATATATTCCTATTTCAACAGATAATTAAAAACAATGCAATCGTAAGTGATACCATGTTAATTTTGTGTCAGTCTACTAATGACATGTGTTTACAAGGACTTGTTATTTTACTTTTGAAGGTTTCATATACATATAGAATATATTGTAGTCATATTCATCCCTTCTCCCATTATTCTCTTATCTCTTAACTCCTGCTGATGCTGTTCTTCACAAGTAAACTCCATTCTGAGTCCATGTCTTTGTGTGTAGGTGTATATGTATTATACAACTAGTCAGATGCTCTGTGTTCATGACTACAGCGACCATGAAATATCCAAAAGACTCTATCTCATGGCACTTCTCTTTCCAACTTCCAGCTTATAAAATCTTTCCACCCTATCTTCTGTGATGTTTCCTAACATCCCTGAGTGGGTGACATATGTCATTCAGCATTCAGCAGTTATTCTCAGCCCTTCAACATTTGGAAGTCTCCGCATTAAATATTGTCCTCTGAATAGAACAAAACAAAAAGCTTCTCTGACTCAATTAGTAGCACTAGTCTAGGGATATAAAGATAAATATCTAGGGGGCAGTTTAGCCAAATATCAGTAGTACATTTGCCCTAGGGCCTGTGATCTCACCAGCCATAGGCTTTTACAGTACCAGGCATGAATTCATTCACAGGAAGTTGGCCTCCAATTCAAGTAAAAAGTGGCAGATTATTCTCCAATCATGTTATTCACTATTTACCAACACAACACAAAACTTACAATAGTAGCTCAGTTTAGGCATTGGCTATATACTGAACAAACCTGAATAATAAATCTACCCACCAATCAATAGATGTATGGTTATACTGGCTAGTTTTATGTCAATTTGTCACAAGTTAGAGTCATCAGAGGGAAATCTCAATTAAGAAAATGTTTTCATAAGGTCAGACTGTAGGCAAGCCTGCAGGGCATTTCCTTAATTAGTGGCTGATGTGGGAGAGTCCAGCCCATTATAAGTGGAGCCACCCCTAGGCTGGTAGGCATAAATTCTATAAAACAACAGCAGCTAAACAAACCAGGCTTAGCAAGCCATGGAGAGAACCAGTAAGTGGCAACCCTCCATGGCCTCACCATCAGGTCTTGCTTCCAGATTCTTGTCCTACTTGAGTTCTTCCCTCACAACTTTTGATGATGAACTGTTATATGGAACTGTGATCTAAATAAACCCTTTCCTTCCCAAATTGCTTTTGGTCATGGTGCTTCATCACAGCAGTAACTAAGACAATGACCATTACAAGGTTGTTCTCTGTCTCAGTACTTTATTTCTACATGGGTAAAACAGGAGTAACAGAACCTACTTTATAAAGCTACAATGACCAAATAACTTTATATATGTAAAGAGTATTTAGGCTGGAAGACTGCTACTCTACCATAAATGATCCAGGATAAGACATACAAGAGCCAGCTAATATTCAGTTGATAAACTGAAGATGCATCTAGCCATCTTTACCAAACTCAAACTGACAGATGCTATGGTTGTATATTTATCCCTTATCCTGGATGAACTTCATTTGCTGTCTTCATGTCTTCTTATTTAAAAATATAAGTAGCTGAAGTGCTTTAAGGGAATTTTTTTGCAATAGCTCTATGTACATTCTTCTGTTTAGTTCTCAAAGTTTAGACAGCAACATTTCAACTACTGAGTCTGTTAAGTTTTGTAAACCTAATTCTTTAACAGATTTTAAATACTGAGTAATAGAATTTGATAATTTTTAACTGAAAATTTGCCCAAATGTATAAAATTGCAAAGGATGGCCACACACACACACACACACACACAACACATCCTTAAATTAACCCAAATTCTTGTGTAAGAAATTGTTAATGGAGACCCATCAAGCCATACATTGAGCAGTACGGCACAATGTAAACAACAGCTGGCCCCTTGTTTATCCCTGCTGCCAGGCCCGGTTAGCTTAGTCCACGAAATAACCACACAGAAACTATAATTTAAACACTGCCTGGCCCATTAGCTCTAACTTCTTATTGGCTAACTCTTACATATTAGTTTAACCCATTTCCATTAACCTGTGTATCACCACATGACTGTGGCTTACCGGCAAGATTCTAACCAGCGTCCGTCTCAGGCAGAAGATCCATGGCGTCTCCCACTCTGCCCTTCTTCCCAGCATTCAGTTCTGTCTTCTCCACCTACCTAAGTTCTGCCCTATTCGGCGAAAAGTAGTTTCTTTATTCATTAGCCAATGAAAGCAACACATGAACAGAAGAACCTCCTACACCATGGAGATACTGTGGGAAAAAAAGTGGAAATTAACATTATTAACAAACAAGATGGGCTTGGAGTTAAGAGAGGTAAATGATTTATGAAAACATCTAACTTCACATCACTTTGTTCAAGGAACTTTCCCTTCTTTCAAATTCTCAAAAAAAAAATTCTGTCAAGTGCCTTTGTTATTGTTAACTGAGATTATACATCACATAATGGAGTACATACTGAGCAAAGGAAGTCAACACAGGAGAGAGGGAAACACTCCTCAAGCTAAGGAGATACCATAATTCTGCTGCACACCAGCCACAGAAAGCAAAGTGACCAGACAATAAAGCCATTTGTTCAAGAACCATTAAAGATAGATTAAATTGACAATATCAATGCTAGCTGTATAGTTACACGGAAGGTAGTCATGAATCTGGCCAGGCCAATTATTAACACTACTGGCACACTATCAAGCCATTTTATTATAATAAGACAAATGATTTTTCATTTCAGTATTACACTCATGCAGGAGTTAACAATACTTCATCTATTAGAAATGCTATAAGGTTTTCTATGTTTTGTAAAATTAAGCATGCTCAATAAAATAAAAAGTATAAAACACTTTTACTGAATAATTTTAGACAACTTACACAATTTTTAATGTTAGTAATAAAAACGATGGTTAGTAATAAAAACAATGGTTCTATTTCTTAATATTTAACAGTAATAAGACTAACTCCTAAAGACACGCACTACAATCATATAGTAGATTCTCTCATCAATGTGATGGTCTTGGCGTCTTAATATATTATGTTCACACTTTAAGTTTATTTAGTAAGTAAAAACCAGATGAAGATAAGCAAGAGGTTCATAAAAAGAAAATACAAATAACCAGTAACAATAACCTATCAACCTCATTTGTAATGAAATAAATGCAAACTTAAAATATGGTATCACTTTTCAGTTATCCAGACCAACAAAAGGAAAGAACAGCAAAAAACCCCATCCAATCTTCAGAAAATAAAATCGAGGCAATACCTACAGATGACCAGAGGGTACACAGATGGTGGTACTCATACACGACTAACTGAAGTATAAACTGCAGTTTTTCAAGAGCAATATAATAACACATACCAACAATATGTTTAAATCCTTTGAATCAATCATTCCATTTCTAAAACCTGTCTGCAAGACACAATTAAGCATGTCTCTCAAAATGCCAGAGCTTTCACTGCACTACCATTTACACTAATGATACAATTATAACCCCTAAGAGGAAAATACAGTATGGTACATCTTCCTTAAGCCCAGTAGTGTTACCTCAATGAAATTCTCCCAAGCCAGCCTTAACTTTTCCTTTCAATAGTTTATTCAATAGTGGTAAAATATGTCAGACACATTTGATTGATGGAATCTTTGGGGGTTATTCATCTCTAATAAAACAAATGTCACAACTCTATAAAAAATAAACCTGGAAGCTCCAGCAGCAATTCCTGTTACTGCCGCTAAGGCAAAATGAGGGAGCGCTGATGACAACTAAATGCCACACAGATATCACAGAAGACAACATTTTAGAGCCAAATTTATGCAGCAAAAATAGTTACAAAGAGCAGATGTATTCTCTTAGAACTACAAAACACATGTTATCACTTTTTAAAAAGTTAATATAGATTGATTTCAATACAAGTTTCTGGAACAATAACTCATTTTAGGGTAGTTCTCTAAAAATGCTTGCCTTCAGCATGTTTACACTTTACTGTTTTCTTTCTATAAAGTGCATTTATCATTGGAAGATTCTGTCATCACTTCTATCAATTACAGTTCTGGAAAGGAAGACGTAAACATATTCAAAGAAACCACTGAACTGGAAATCTGCTCTTAAAAAGCCTTTGGGTCTTTAAAAATGTTTTAATAAATAAAATCTGACCACATCTAGCACTTTATTTTAATGAATACAGATTGCCATTTTCATTTCCCCCCCTTACTCAGGGAATCTATCATGACTTGGTACCATTTCGTATTAGAATTTCTTCTGTAAAGCAAAAACAGTCCCAAAATGAAGGATCCTCAGGTGTCATAGGAATAGCAGATGCTATCAAATCATTAAAGTTAAGAATGGTAAACTGCCTCTGGGATGGTTTAGAATCATCTTGATATGAAATCTAAGAGAAAAAAAAAACAGAAACAAAAATAGATTGCCTTGTTTTTATTTATACTTCATGTTAACTAAATGATTAGTTTTATAATTATGAAATAATTTCAGTTCAGTAATATTGAATTAAGGCTTAGTAAAATTTCTAGAATATTGTTTTTACTCCTTATACTATTGTTACCAAGTTTAAAAAGTGAAATATGAACTTGTTTTTCAAGTTACATATAGCCACCACCTACAAAATTTGCTTAAAACAGACTTAAATGAGATCTGTATGCACAAAGTTTGACTCAGCATACATACATAAGGAATCTGAAGATCTGTAATTTCAGGAAGCAGAATTAGGCCACAGGCAAAATTGTTGAAACATTACTGAAGTGTAGGCCTGCTATAACTACATAGGGATGACACTCATTCAAGAAATTATTACTAAGTACCAACAAGGCACCTGACTTCATGTGACAAGCCAATCAGAAAACAGAAACATTAAAAACAATGTATAGAATTACCTTCAGGCTGCATGTAGGTGGTATACATGAAATCAAAAAATGAAGCTCATATTTAAAATTGGATCCCAGCTCCAAAATATCATTATATATAAGTAAAATAGTCCAAAATCTGACAAAATCTAAAATCCAAAACACTTTCAGCACAAAGCACTTCAAATGAGGGCTAATCAATTCATATTAAATACTTCACACATTACTTTAACAAAGTTCAGTACTTATCTATATGGTTTCTAGGCCATGCTAAAATACTGTCATCTCAATTTTACAGATGGGAAACCGAGGGTCAGGAAAAGCTGACCACACAAGTCAAAAGGTAAACCTAGACTTACAACCTAGTTTTCCCACTGTGCACTGCTGCAGGAGGTTCTACTAGAAGAAGAACTGAAAGCACAAACACTTAACTGACGTTGCAAAGTAGCGTAACGTTATGGTGGTAATCAACCCCTTCTTATTGGATATGGAGCTTGACCCACAGGAGGAATTTCACGCCTGGCCTGGTAATACAGAACTGGGTCAAGAGCATGACTGGGGACAGGACAGTCCCTGGGGCTGAGCACAACTGTCATGTAGTCCAGTTGCCTCCTATGACTTCAGTGCCCGTAGCTCAGTAGTGCTCTCCCCTTTGGTCAGGAGTTTTCTGTAATGGGCGACAGTTAACCAACAGACTCATAACTGCTCATGTGCCAAACTAACAGTGAGTGCTCGGCTGTGGATGAAGCCATCTACAATAACCTCCCCTCATCTAAGGCTCAGGGAACATAAAGGAAGAGGGGACAGAAAAAATATAAAAGCTGGCGCATGAAGAAGAAAGCTGTAAAATGCTGATTTCAGGACATGGCATGATATTGCACATATCAACTCTTAAGACCTTCACAAAATCAAGCACATCAAAATTCCTACATGAGTAAGATAAGGGCCTCTGATACTCCATCCTTACTGGGAGAGGTAGACAATCTACTGTGTGGATATTGCTATCAGTAAAATAGCTCATGACTCAGTGGATCTCCCCATACCTACATGAGCAGCACTAACTGGACTTGAGATTATCAGTAACAACAGCAACAACAGAAACCCTACCCTAAAGCACATGAAGCTGCAAAAAAGGCAGAGTACGGGACCAAAGAGAGAATTAGAGGTAATAGATATGATCACAATACATCCTATATACATTTAACATTTTCAAAGAACATATTTTTAAAATAAAGTACTATATAAATGTGCTCAAAAAAGTATTCAGAGGGAGCATGAAGCTGAAACTTGAGAATAAGATGAATAACCCAAATCACACCGTCTCCTATCAACTATCAATTCTAACATTCTAACCTTCTTAAGACAGTCTAAGACAAAAGTCAGTATTTATGTATAACAAAAATGTTCTGTGGACCACATCATTTTTCTAGAAGTAATAATGAAGGTGTGTGTGTGTGTGTGTGTGTGTGTGCATGTAAAACAAAGGCATAAATTTTGTTACTAGTATTCCACAAAGAAATTACACACAACTACAGCTATATGTAGATTGAGTCTTGGAGTTTATACTATTAGAAATATAAACAAATTATGATTGAAAATACAGAAGTAAGACCAACTTAAGTCCCAATATCATATGAAGTCTCACATAAACTCTGGAAACAATTTATAATGCTAGGAGTAAGTTTAATTTGTAAGGTGATTCCAGTATTGACCAACCTGGTGTCCTTTACATTCAATACACCCAGAAATAAATTCTTGTTATAACTAGGATATAGTGATGATACTGAATTTCTACTGAAAATGACAGTACTATCAAAATTTTCCTTTGCAATGTTTAAGGGTATCTAAATATAAGGCTAACAAAATCTTGTAAGATTTTTGTGTGTGTATAAAATACCAGATAATTTAAAAAATTTTGATAATAAAAAACCTTGTAAACTAGAAGCTCACGAATCAAATAAAACCCCAAGACTTCTGACTCCTAACTCAACTAGGTAAGTTAGAATTTTCTTCAATAAAAGCAAAATCATCATTGAATCATTCTTATTTTTAGCAAGGTTTTTAAAGACCATAAAAGCTTACATTTTGTTGTCTAGATCCATCAGGTTTCCTAACAGCCACTGCAACAAAATGGTGCTCATCTATTTTACTTTCCTAAAGGAAAAAGATAAATGCAAATTATAAAACATAAATCAAGACTTCTTTTTACATTTCTAAATCTCATTTACTTTCTACATACCTTTACTACCCTCCTTCCAACACACACACATCTCTCTTGGAACCATGTAACATGTAAGCAAGATTAAGTACTTTATTCACTAACAAAGTATATGCCTTGTTAATCTCTACTGTGACAGTGTGCTGGCTAGTTCTGTGAACTTGACACAAGCGAGGATCATCAGAGTAGAGGGAGTGCCACCATTGAGAAAAGGCCTCCATAACACTGAGCTTTAGGCACGCCTGTAGGGCGTCCTTAATGACTGACGGTTAGGGTTCTGGGTTCTTTAAGGAAGCAGGCTGAGCAAGCACCCCTACATGACCTCTGCTTGAGTCCCTGTCCTGACTTCTTTTAGAAATGGACTAAGACATGGAAGTGTCAGTAAACAAACCTTTCTCTTCCCAACTGGCTTTTGGTCATCATGTTTCATCATAGCAATAGTAGCCTTAACTAGGACAGACAGTAATATTTTAAAGCACAAGTCCCAAGCCCTCTTATTAATACATTGATACTCATTTTGGGGTTTGTTGTTGTTATTGTTTGAGACAAGGTTTCACCAAGTAACTGGCTGGTCTATACCAATTGGCCTCCAATTCACAGAGATCCCAAATGCTAAGATTAAAGGCAAGCACTACTACTATGCCTTGCGAGGACTGAAGAGTTTTAATGATTAGGTTTACGTCATACACTTTGAATCTATTCATGACCACGAGACATACACTTGTAACTGCTGACATTCTTCTTGTAAATATTAGGACCATCACAGATTCTTCACACATATAAATATGCAAAGTCTTAGCTATAATAATTACAATAAATTTCTTACCTCAAAAGCCCATTCTTTTTCTTCTTCCCCATCCAAGAATAAACGTGTTTCCTTATAAACCTGGCCTATATCCAAGTTTAATGGAGATATATCAAATTCAAGCCTCTGCATTTCAAATCCCAATCCAACACCAATAGCTTTTATGAAGCTTTCTTTTAGTGCCTACACGAAAAATGGACATTTTTCTCTTGAAGTATTCAATAGCTTAAACTTTTCATAACATTTACAAATATAATACATTTGCATTTCTTCCTTTGCTTTGTTCATTATAACAGCATTGGAAACAAATAATGCTAGTAGTACTCAGATAAATTATTTATGATCTCTCAAATGTAAACTATAATGACCAGGCAATGCCATCCTCAACAGGTTGTTAAAAGAATTAACTAAACTATGAAGACACTGAAGTGACATCTTCTGTTAAATAAGGCTCATATGTATCAGTTTAATGCAGAACATATTATCATAAATAAATAAAACTTTAGCTTTAAAAATAAGCTATCTTCTAATTGCACATTACTGGTTAAAATTTCTCAAAATAAATGGCATAACAATATAAATAATAAAAAATAGCAAAGTTCTCAAGGAATTTGTCCATTTAAATAAAGCATTGTATGATATTATCAGGAAACCAAGTCTTTCACGCTTATTTCTAGTGAAGACAAGGAAATTACTATACATTATTATTGTTAAAATCACAAAGAAATTATACCCAGTGCCGGTAAAACATATCCAGCTGAGTCCATTCATTATTAAAACTTCTGATTGTTTCCCATTCCTTGTTGGTAAACTTTCTTTTCATAATATGAAAGAATTCTGGAATAGAACCTCGACCTGTCAAATCAGAGAATATAAAATTAAAAATAGTCATTCTATTCAAAAGGGAAATAAAAACAGAATTTAAAAAGCTGTTTATCACCGAAGCTACTGAAGAGCACCCAAAAAGGAAAGTCAATTTATACAGGCAATAAATCTAAAGGAGGACTGGAATGTAGCTCAGTGGTAGAATGCAAGCCTAGCATGTGCAAGACCCTGAAATGAATTCCTACTACCATAAACATCAAAAACACTAAGAAATACTCTTACATAAAATATCAGCATATCAAAATTAGCTAGGAATTAAAAACAACCATGGGTTAACTTAGAAGAGTTTAATACAAGTTCATGAAATTGTGAATTAAGTAATTAAGCAGAAAAAAACAATTTTTTCAAAAGATGCTCCCAAAAACTTAACACTTGGCAGTCAAACTTGTTATAAATATTAAACAAGTAAAACAAAATTTCTTATCTCTGACCAAATACTTCTCAGAAAACCAAAACAAAATTTCTATGCTATATTTGGTTTTAAATTTTTAACCTATTACATCACTAGGGGGAAAAGAAAATAACTGTCTTAGAATAGCTTGCAACTAGAAGTCAGTTAAACAATGCACACTATTTATTTGAAATTACTACTGGGAAAACAAAAATCAATATATACATATATAGACACTCAAGTGGTGAAGCTGGAACATCTGGAACAAAATATACGTTTGCCTTCCTTTGTATGGTTTAGAACTTCTGCAATAACCAAACACCTCTCCCATAGCGAGTCAGGGAAGAAAACATTACAAATCAGTTCTTATGCAAAGAAGTTTATGAATCCCCTATGCTCCCACTTCAACAGTCTTCAAAATAGATCCTTTTTGCTTAACCCACAAATAAGTGGTGCTTCAGACTGCAACGATGATTCTCATTCATTTTCAAGCACTAAAATATTATAATGTGATCTTTGGAGTCCTACAGCAGGGAAATATTACCATTTGGGGACGTGGATGGAGCTTTTTAGTAATCTAAAGCTCATTTCACCTTACTAAGAATTACTAGAGCATTTCAATAAAAACTATTTCATTCATTGTTTCTGTCCTTTACTAGCTTCATAAATACCATTCTAGAGAAAGCCTTAAAAAAAGTTAAGGAGCTGAGGAGATGGCTCAATGGGTAGCTTGCTTAGCAAGCATAGGGACCTGAGTTTCGATCCTCAGCCCCTGTAAAAAACAGGCAAGTATAGCAGCCCCCAGTGTCTGTAAGCCCAACACTGGGGGGAAAGAGCACTTGTCAGGCAGGGCAAAGGTGTGAGGAGAAGCTGATCCCAGGAAATCAATGACCAGTATCGAAGTTTAGTCAAGTGACAGAAGAGCACACCAGATGGCGACTCTGGCCTCCAAATTCACACACACACACTACCCAAAACCACAAAATTCAACACACACACACACACTACCCAAAACCACAAAATCCAACACACACATACACACTACCCAAAACCACAAAATTCAACACACACACACACATATACACACACTACCCAAAACCACAAAATTCAACACACACACACATACACACTACCCAAAACCACAAAATTCAACACACACAC
>PVIU01006006.1:7765-106616 GCA_004026605.1 Ondatra zibethicus
GCGGAAGCAAGAGCAGCAGCAGCGGAAGCAAGAGCAGCAGCAGCGGAAGCAAGAGCAGCAGCAGCGGAAGCAAGAGCAGCAGCAGCGGAAGCAAGAGCAGCAGCAGCGGAAGCAAGAGCAGCAGCAGCGGAAGCAAGAGCAGCAGCAGCGGAAGCAAGAGCAGCAGCAGCAGAACTTGCCCTGCAGCTGATAGCCTGTCAGCTTACATCAGAATCCTGTGTTTGTGTACTCATTTCGCCCTCCAGACTTCCCAGATTCGAGACCCACTTCTCTGCCGAGGCTGGTCCCTGGTACTCAAGTTCTTAGAGATCTGGGAAATATGGCATTTAAGTGTTTAAAAGGTTTTTTGTAACAGACAGTTGGCTCCTAGCAGCATCACCCCATTTCCTCCAAAGAAGACAGAAGACAGATGGGCACAAAACAATGTCCATCTGCAATTTATTTCATCTAGTGAAAGCACTAACCACTGGGAAGAACTGCCTTTCATCTAAACTCCTGAAAATCTAACTGTGGAATCGACAGCCTAGATGCTCAGGCCAAGGTAGGCTTGTCTTCCACCAGATTCCTAGCCCACAGGATCTTCTGAAGCCTGGCAGGCCCTGGGCTACATACAATAGAAGACAAAGACAGCCCTGAAAGCCCCTGCCCTCAAGAACCATGGAGGATTTTGAGGAGTGGCTCTAGGTAGCCAATTAAGTAAGATCTGCCATTTTTAAATCAATAATTCAAGTAAAATCTTATTCTCAAAGATCTCTGATGCAGTTTGATGGCTGAGAGGTTTTGCCAGTTTAAAAAGAACCTCACAAAACAGATTAACTTTCAAGTTGTAAGAGTCTAACAAATGCAAGTTATCAAGTTTCTTTCTCATGCTGCCCTTCAGTCTTAACATTATCAATAAAATGCTGATAAGCTATTAATCAAACTCTGGAAGAGTACTACCACTAGCAGAAGCTTATTTAGAAGGTGCTAGAACTGACTAAATAAGATTAGCTATGCAACGATTTGAGCCTGACTTAATTTCTCGCATAGCCAAAGAGAACTTCATTTTCTGTTTGGAAATTTTCTGTATAGAAAAGTGTTCGCTGGATTATCTATCATGGTTGGAAGTCAGTGGCATCTGCTCACACCACAGTCTAAATTACAAAGTAGAGAGTAATGCATGTTGCTGCTCACCTGGCTTTCTCCTTTCTATTCCAGGACCTGGCCCAGGGAATGGTATCACCCACAGTGGGCATGTATTCCCACAAGTAACCCAATTAAGATCATCTCCCACAGGCATGCCCAGGTTGTTCTTGGTTTTATCGACCCAACAATAAACACTGCAAATCACAAGGGCCATGGTACTGGAGCATTTGCACATGTACTCCATTCACTGTTTAAATCTGTTCCAAAGACTGGAGGATTCCACAAGTCATTTAACCGGACCTACATAAAAGCTTTTTTATCTGGTTTCTACCTGGCTTTAGTACAGTCCTTGGGCAGACAAGTGACCCTGGCAGCTGACAATAACCCGTGCTCACTGATGGAGACTTGAAAGGTGGGCAGTGCTGACAGAACCCAGCACACTGATTATTTTAAGATGTTTGGTTTTTTGCAGAATCTATCACTCCACTCTCTTTTCAAAGGACTCTGCCATCTTATGTATTTTGCATCATACATACACAGCATCCAAAGAGGCAAGAAAGCAAACTTGGTATAGGAAAAATGATAGTCCACTAACAGAAAATGTTAAAGTTGTCCTAAATTTCCCTTTACACACTCTACTTCCTGTATTGAGAGTTCAATTTACAGCAGTTATAGACACATTTCTAGACTCCTCATCTACATGTCAATTTGATCTTACCATGAAGAATTTCAATGTTTCCACAGTTCCAAGCATGTGGGAGTCAATTTAGATAATGAAGGGAGCTAAGTCTTATTTATGTCAGCAAAGGTGGTTGCTCTGCATAGCAGCACCGGGTGGTTGATGCTTCTCTGGGGGAACCTGATGCCAGCGCAGCTTCTCTGGAGGCTCCTGATGCTGGCGCTGCTAGAAAAGACGGTGACTGCACACAGTGTGCATTCTCTAGATTCCAGGAGTTCATTCAGTTTACAGAGTAACTCAGTATAGGGGGATTAACTCTTCTTGGAAGACTATCATTAGTCATTAGAGGATGGGAGGTAGGGGAGCATGCTGCCTCCCATCCTATAGAGGGTCAACCATGCTATTATCCTCATATCCATCCAGGGGATCGGGATGTCCATAGCAGGAGCCAGATAATAATAAAAATAAAAGGAGCATTGCTTATTTTTATTTTTATCTTTCCTCCTACTCATGCCTAGTCTAGACTCACTTCCAAACTAAAGCTCCTGCACCCAAGTTTGCTCAGACCCCAATTTCAGGAAATCAGAAAGATAGGGCGGTACAATGCCTTGAAGTCTGATAAACTGATGCACCACCTGGTCATTTTGTAAGTATTCTACATATATTTGAGAATATATAGTTTAAGATGTTGAACTTTGGGCTGGCAGAATGGATCAGCAGATAAAGACATTCATTACTAAGCATTGTTGACCCAAGGTCAACTTATAGAATCCACATGGTGGAAGGAAATAACTCTTAAAAAGTGTCCTCTGACCTCCACAAATGAGCCATACACCAACACACATACACCATACAAATGTAATTTAACAAAAAAAAATTAAGATACTGGGTTTAGTAACCTATGTGTTCCTCAGGTCAACATATTAAGTGCTTGTTCAAGTCTTCAATATTTGACTTTTGTCTGCTTGACCTATCGTACACACAGCAAATATAGGACATTGATGACGTCTCATGTCACTTGCCCCCTGCCGCAATGGCCGACTGACATCCTCTGAAAAGGGACACGCTATATTTATGTTATCCTTCAGTTCCTGTGTGGTGGTATAGCTGAGGAGGCCATGGAGCTCTATTCAGAGCCATTCCTGTGTGAAAAGGATATAAAAAAGGCAATACCACATAAAGGGACCCACTCATGAGGGAGAGGGGCTGGAGACTGACTTCTCAAACTTTCAGAATACTCCTCTCAGGAAGATCTGTCAGTAGCAAGCAGTCAAAGAAGATCATCACTGCTCTGTTCTCGGACGGTGACAGGCACTCTTATCCCAAGTCCCAACTGAAGCTCAGACTCAAGACAGTGTTGTGGAGTATTAGCTTAAGGCATGTCAACATTCATTTACACTGTGGAATATTTGTTAAAAGAATGCAACACATCTTTTCACTATTAATGTTGCATTTGTTTAACTGTTACTTTGCCTGACTAAGACATTGGATAGGTCTAATAAGGAGCTCTATGGCCAGTAGCAAGGCAGGAGAGGGATAGGTGGGGCTGTCAGGCAGAGAGAATAAATAGGAAAGAGAAGAGGGAGGAGCAAGAAGAGGAGAGGAGGATGCCAGGGTCCAGGCATCCAGCCACAAAAACTACCCATGAAATAAGAAGGAAGGGAAGGAATATAGAATAGAGAAAAGTAAAAGCTCAGAGGCAAAAGTTAGGCAAGATAAATTTAAAAAAGCTGACTAGAAATAAGTTAAGCTAAGGCCTGGCATTGATAAGTAAGTATGTATTTATTTGGGAGCTGGGTGATGGACCCTCAAAGAACAAAGAGAAAAAAAACAGTGCCTGGTCTCTGGGTGAGGTATCTACACATGTGGGCTGTCTGCTCCCATGCTCCTCTGAAGCTCACTCCACATACAAGGCAGAGTAAGGCTGCCTTACAATCTTCATAGCAATTCTGACCAGTGGGGAACAGGAGTCAATACAGGAATGTCTCTGCTGCCCCCCTTTTATTAATCTCTGTAAGTATGGGTGCATGCAGGCCATAGGGAAAATGTGGAGGTCAGGCCAGTCTGTGGGAGTCAGCTCAGCACCTTTACCTGGGACCTGAGAACTGAGCTCAGGCTGACAGGCTTACACTGCAAACACCTTTATTTAGGAAGCCATCTCTCACCAGCCCTGATGCCCATCCCTTACATGAATGAATAGGAAAGACATTGTTCTATTGTTCCTCAGAGATCCAAGGAGAGAACAAAACGTGGTGTTATGATTATTTCTGAAATCCTTCCCATTCCAGAATGAAGTAGATGTACAAAAGGGGCATGCTGGGAAGTGCGTGGATTTAGTTCCTGACCATTGAGGCACTGGAAACGACGATCCTACAGAGTTTGGTTTTCCAGTTATTATATATTTATTGTTTATGTACAGGGGGGATCTGGGCCATGTCAGATAGTAAAAGCCAGTGCTTAACTTGTGGGAGGTGGTTCTCTCCTGCTACCATGTGGGTGGCCAGGGATCAAACAGGTTGGTAGGTAAGCACATTTGTTACCAAGCCTACTAAGCCATCTCATGGCCTGTGTTTGGCGTTTTCAAAGAAATGTTCTGGAAAAAGCTCCACCGGGAGCAGAAGCCAGGAGCAAATCCAGCCCTGGGACCCAAACCAGTCCTGGGACACTGGCATACCAGGATTGAGCCAATGACTTGACTCAGTCAGCAACCTCCACCAGAGCCGAAGTGGGACTGAACAAGTTACCTAAGACACAGAACAAGCTCCACCAGAAGCAGAAGCCAGGAGCAAATCCAGTCCTGGGACACAAGCAGACACAGGATTGAACCAGCAACCAGATCGAGTCAGCAATCGCCACCAGAACAGGTCTAACTCCAAGCCAGGGACTTTTGCAAGAGGAGATCCAGACCAACATTTACAGAAAGAGATCAAAGCCAGCAGCCTAGGCAAATGTAGGCCTGAGACAGCAAACTCTAAGGGAGCAGACCAAAGCACAGGAGCACTGAGCTACCTCCAGGAACAGGAATAACCAATGGGGTAGCTAGAACTGTGACAATGACTGTACCATGAGGAAAACCATCTTAGCTTTGGATTCACTGGCACCTAGAAGATTATTCAATAGAATCTCAGACAGCCCCAACCACACCTATTAGAGGAAAAGATGAGTAGAAAAGGTAAGATCACATGCTATACCACAAAGAGGAACACAATACCAGTAAAACCTAAAGACCCTACAAAAGTAAGACCTGAACAACCAAATATGGATGAACCAGAAGAAAATGATCTAAAAAAATAACCTCAAGGGAATGTTTGAAATTCTTAAACAAAAAATTGGAAGATATCAGCAAATCACTTAAAGAAAACCAAGAAAAAGAACTCAAACATATAACAGAAACTATCCAGGACTTGAAAACTGAGATAGAACAAATAAAGAAAACAAGACGAAGGAATTAGAGAAATAGAAATCATGAGGAAAAGAGAAGAACCACAAATACAAGTACAAACAACAGAATACAAGAAATGGAAGAGAGAATCTTAAGTGCTGAAGATAAAATAGAGGAAATAGACTCAGTTAAGAAAACATTAAATCTAACAAAAGCTTAACCCAAAATATCCATGAAATATGGGACAACATAAAAAGGCCAAATATTAGAATAGGTAAAGGAGAAGTTCAAGTCAAAGGCACAGAAAATTTATTTAACAAAATCATAGAAGAAAACTTTCCCTACCTAAAAAAAGATATGCCTATGAAGATACAAGAAGCTTACAGAACACCAAATAGACTGGATCCAAAAAAAAGGCCTCTTGCCACATAATAACACACTAAACATACAGAGTAAAGAATATTAAGAGCTGCAAAGGAAAAAGGCCAAGTAACATAAAGGTAGACCTATCAGAATTACACTTGACTTCTCAGTGGAGACAATGAAAGCCAGAAGGTCATAGTCTAGCATTATGAAGATATTAAGAGACCACAGATGCCAGCCCAGACTACTATACCCAGGAAACTGTTGATCACAATAGAAGGACAAAACAAGATATTCTATGACAAATCTAGGTTTCACCAATACCTAGCCACAAACCCAGCCCTACACAAAATACTAGAAGGAAAACTCCAACCCAAGGAAGATGGCTACACCAACAAAATCACGGACAATTGATGATCTCATTACAGCAAATCCCAAAGAAAAAGACAATAATCAACATCAACGATGAAAACTAAATTAACAGGAGAGAGCAACCACTGGTCATTAACACCCCTTAATGTAAATGGACTCAACTCACCTATAAAAATGCACAGGCTAAGAGATTGGATACGAAAACATAATCCCTCTTCTGCATATAAGAAACGCAGCTCAACCTCAAAGACAGACATCGTCTCAGAGTAAAAAGTTAGGAAAAAATATATCAAATGGACCTAAGAAACAAGCAGGTGTAGCTATCCTAATATCTAACAAAATAGACTTCAAGCTAAAAATCAGTCAAAAGAGACAAAGACATTTCATATTAGTCAAAGGAAAAATCCATCAAGAGGAAATCTCAATACTGAACATCTATGCTTCAAATACAAGGGCACCGTCATATGTCAAAAATGTCAAACACTTCTAAAGCTTAAATCATATATTAAACCCCACACACTAATAGTGGGAGACTTCAAAACTCCCCTCTCACCACTGAGCAGGTCAATCAGACAAAAAATGAACAGAGAAATAAGAGAACTAACAGATGTTATGACTCAAATGGACTTTACATCTATAGAATATTCCATCCAAACAGAAAATATACCTTCTCAGCACCTCATGGAACCTTCTCAAAAATTGACTGCATACTAAGTAACAAAACAAACCTCAAATACAAAATTGGAATAACCCAATGTACCTTATCAGATCACCATGCTTTAAAACTAGAACAGCAACACCAATTCCAGAAAACCCACAAACACATGGAAATTAAACAATGCTCACCTGAATCAAATGGGTCAAGGAAGAAATAAAGGAGGAAATTAAAGACTTCCTCAAATTCAATGAAAATGACCACACAACATACCCAAATTTATGGGACACAATGAAAGCAGTGTTTAGAAGAGAGTCCATAGCACTAAATGTCTACATAAAGAAGCTGGAAAAATCCTGCACTAGTGAATTAACAGAACATTTGAAAACATTAGAACAGAAAGAAGCAAACTCACCTAAGAACTAGACAGCAGGAGATAAAGTGAGAGCTGAAAACGAAATGGAAACAAAGAAAACAATACAGAGAATCAATGAGACAAAGATGGATCTTTGAGAAAACACAAAATAGACAAACCTTTATCCAAACTAACCAAAAGGCAGAGACAGAATATCCAAATTAACAAAATCAGAAATGAAAAGGGGGACATAACAGACACGGAGGAAATACAGAGGATCATCAGGTCATATTTTGAAAATCTGTACTCCACAAAATTGGAAAACTTAAAGGAAATGGACAACTTTCTGAATAAATATCACTTACCAAAATTAAATCAAAACCAGATAGGCAAATTAAACAGACCTATAACTGCTGAAGAAATAGAAACAGTCATCAAAAGACTCCCAACCATAAAAAGTCCAAGACCAGATGGTTTCAGCTCAGAATTCAAGATTTTCAAAGAACTAATACCAATACTCCTCAAATTATTCCACACAATGGAAACAGAAGGAACATTGCCAAACTCTTTGAGGCTACAATTACCCTGATACCCAAACCACAGAGACATTACTAAGAAAGAATTACAGACCAACTCACTCAAGAACATTGATGCAAAAATACTAAATAAAATACTAGCAACTCGAATCTAAAAACACATCAGAACCATCATCCACCATGACCAAGTTGGCTTCATCCTACAAATGCAGGGATGGTTCAATATATGAACATCTGTCAATGTAATCCACCATATAAACTGACAAATAAAAACCACATCATCATCTCATGAGATGCTTAAAAAGCATTTGACAAAATACAACATCCCTTCATGATAATGGTTTTGGGGACAGCAGGGATACAAGGAACATACCTAAACATAATTAAGGGAATATACAGCAAGCCAACAGCCAACATCAAACTAAATGGAGAGAAACCCCCAGCGATTCCACCAAAATCAGGAACAAGACAAGGTTGTCCACTCTCTCCACACCTATTCAATATAGTTCTTGAGGTCCTAGCTAGAGCAATAAGACACCAAAGGGAGATCAAGGGGATACAAATTAGAAAAGAAGTCAAATTCTCACTCTTTGCTGATATGATAGTTTACATAAGTGATCCCAAAAATTCTACCAAGGAATTTCTACAACTCATAAACACTTTCAGCAATGTAACAGGATACAAGATTAACTCAAATCAGTAGCCCTCCTGTACACCGATGATAAAAGGGCTGAGGAAGAAATCAGAAACACTCTTCACAATAGCCACAAATAGCATAAAATTCAAGTCCAAATGGATCAAAGACTTCAATATTAAGCCAGCCACACTGAACCTTATAGAAAGTGGGAAGTGCATTTGAACACACTGGCACAGGGAACCACTTCCTAAATAGAACCCCAGCAGCACAGACACAGAGAAACAATAAATGGGACCTCCTGAAACTGAAAAGCTTCTGTAAAGCAAAGGGCATGGTCAACAAGACAAAACGACAGCCTACAGAATGGGAAAAGATCTTCACTAACTCCACATCAGACAGAGGTCTGATCTCCAAAATATACAAACAAGAAATTGGACACCAAAAGAACACATAATCCCGTAAAAAAAAATGGACTACAGACCTAAACAGAACTCTCAACAGAGGAGTCCAAAATGGCTGAAAGACACTGAAGGAAATGGTCAACATCCTTAGAGAAATGCAAATCAAAACAACTCTGAGCCATCTTACACCTTTAAGAAGGGCCAAGAGCAAACACACTGATAACAACTTATGCTGGAGAGGTTGTGGGGAAAAAGGAACTCTTCTGCATTGCTGGTGGGAATGCAAGCTGGTACAACCCCTTTGGATGTCAGTGTGCCGATTTCTCAGAAAAGTAGGAAACAACCTTCCTCAAGACCCAGTAATAACACTTTTGGGTATATAGCCAAAGGATACTCAATTATGCCACAAAAGGACATGTGCTCAACTATGTTCATAGCAGCTTTGTTTGTCATAGCCAGAACCTGGAAACAACCTAAATGCCCCTCGACCAAAGAGTGGATAAGGAAAATGTGGTACATTTACACAATGGAGTACTACACAGCAGGAAAAAAAATGACATCTTGAATTTTGCAGGAAAATGGATGGAGCTAGAAAACATTTTAAATGAGGTAACCCAGACCCAGAAAGACAATTATCACATGTACTCACTCATAGGTGGTTTTTAAACATAAAGCAAAGAAAGCCAGCGTACAAACCACAATCCCAGAGAACTTAAACAATGTGGACACTAAGAGAGACTTACATAGATCTAATCTTCATGGGAAGTAGAAAGTATAAAAAGACAAGATCTCCTGAGTAAATTGGGAGCATGGGGACCTTGGGGGAGGGGACAGGCAGGGAGGGGAGCAGAGAAAAATGTAGAGCTCAATAAATTTTCTTAGTAACCCTTGAAGATCGACTGGTGGTTCAGGTCAACCAGATGTTCCTGACATGAAAGCCAGACAGTCTCAAAACTTCATTTACAGATACCATCATCTATTAGTTTCTAGATTGGGCTAATGAGAAGACCCACCTCAAACACAGGTGGCTGTGGTCCTGGACTGAATACCAGCATTCATCATCTTCTGCTTCCCGACTGTTGATGTCATGTGACCAGCCACCTATCACTGTTTGGTGGTGGACTAGTCCTTCAAATCCCTGAGCCCAAGTAAGCCCTTCCTCAAGTTGCTTGCCAGGCTCATAGCAACAAAGAAAGGAACATAGGTGAGTTTCTGAATAATAAGAAATAGGAAGGAGGCAGCAGACAGCCCCATTTACTTAGGCAGGCACCAACTGAGAATGCTCTGAATTCTCAGTCTAAAAGACTGGTGGATTCATTATGAGGTGAAATGGTCTTTATGGGCATGGCCTCAAAGCGTGTTAACGTGCTAACCTTTAGTAATTTAAAATATTCTAGTTTGACTTTTTGTACATGCTTCTATGGCATAGACTTCAGGGTACAGTCCAGAACTCAAGCTTTTCTATGATTTATTGAATTAATGAGCAAGAAGATGGAGATTCCCCATTATATATGCTTGCTTCAACAAGATCTAGGCAAGGATGTTGTAGGACAAAGTAGGCCATTGTTAAAGTAGCCACATGGTGTTGGCTGAGAAGAAGAGCCAACATAATTATCCTCCAGAAGAGAGGGTTGTTAGGAGGAATGGGGGTTTAAAGTGAACATTAACAAATACTAACAGCATAATAGGGTCTTAAAAGGAAGGAGGAACTTCCTTTAAAACAACTTTCAGAAGGATTAGCTTAAAGAATAAGAGCTCTCTCTCTCTCTGTGTGTGTGTGTGTGTGTGTGTGTGTGTGTGTGTGTGTGTAACCCTGACTGTCCTGAACTCACTGACCAGACCCAGACTTGCTTCAAAACTCAGATCTGCCCTCCTCTGCCTCCAAGTGCTGGGATTAAAGGTGTGTTGACCATCTTAATAGCAACAGAAAGCCTATGATCAAAAGCAACTTGGGGAATAAGGCATTTATTTCAGTTTATAATCCTCATGGTACCACCCCTTCACTAGAGGAATCAGGGCAGGAACTGGGGTAAAGGTTACAGAGGAGTGCTATTTAATGTCTTGCTCAGTCTGACTTCTTATAGCACCTAAGCCCACCAATCCAAGTCCAGTGCGCTGCACCCTCCCACATCATTCATCAAGAAAATGTACTCCAGGCTTGCCCACAGGCCAATCTTGCTGAGAGAATTTTCTCATTTGAGGGTCCCTCTTCCCAAATGACTGTTGTCTCAAGTTGACATAAGATTAATCGGTACAATTGGCCCTTGTTAACATGACATGTAAACACTTAAATCATAGCCTTTCATTTCTTGTCTCCAAGGTATAGTATTAACAAACCATTCCAGCTTTTAAAAGTTCATTAAAAAAAAAAGTCAAACCTTTAGATATTATAGAGACATGTAACTTTAAAAGTCATCTCTAAAACATCCAGAGACTCTAAAATTTCCAAAAGTCTTTTACTCAAGGCAGAGTTTCTCTGTATAGCCCTGGCTGTGCTGGAGCTCACTATGTAGATCAAGTTGGCCTTGAACTCAGAGGTCCCCTGCTTCTGTATCCTGAGTGCTGAACTAAAAGCATGTGCCACCATCACTCAGCTCCAAGCGTCTCAACTGTGGGAGCCTGTAAAATAAGTTTTCTACTTTCTTACTCGAAGAGGGCATAGCTGGGGCACAGTCACAATCATATCAAAGCAAAACCAAAGTCTACAGTGTGAAGTCAGGGCAGACTTCTAGGACTCACAAGGGGCTGGCAGTGGCACCTCTGTCTCTGCCATTCACACCACATGGAGCGTGTTTATTAGCCTCAAGGACAGCCCTTCATAGATGCTGTCCTCAGTGGTTGTTCCATGGGACTAGCATTGACAAAACGCTGGGGCACCTCTGAAACCTGGGGTTTGCCTTAACAGTCTCTTGAACTTTCTTCAGGGACTCTAACACTGCCACATGGTAACCAAGCCTCAACTCTCTCCATTGCTCTTTTAATCATGGGGCTGCCCCTTCACCAATGTCCTCTCCTGACTTTTCAGAGACTTTAGGAAAAGTGTACTGGCATTTTGGTCACATAAGCCCAAATTATGAAGCTGAATACCATAGAAGACTTTAGAGAATGCTTGGATTATAGGTGAATAGATTCCACTGAACATAAGATGCTTGGGAAAATGATCTGTAGTTTAATAGCTAGACTACTGTTGGAGACAGCATCTTTGGGTGGGGGTGTAGCCATATCTTGTTGGGGAACTAGAAATAAAAGAATTCAGTAGTAATTTGGGGGTAATGGGGAAGAGGTGAGATTGTCCTAAAAGGGGTAATTTGTGCATCAAAAACTTCAATGTTTTCTGACTCTGAAGGTAGCCAACCAATAAGAAGCTAGAACTTAGACTGGTTAAATGGCCCCACAGGTTAAGGTGCTTGCTTTCAAGGCTGACATCCTGAATTTAATCCTTGGGTCACACTTGGAAGGAGACCAGATTCCAGTTCTCATCTGACCTTCACATGTGCACTCACAGAAACACGTGCACAACAGAACTTCAGCATTGCTAAACTGGCATGTGCATGCCTGCAATCCCAGCGCTTAGAAACTGGAGCCAGGAGAATGATAAGTTTAAGGTCGGGCTGGGAGATAGTTCATGTCTGAGTAGCAAGCACTCTGAGCTAAATTCAAACTCTGGCACCCACATATGCAAGAATATCCCCTAAATGTGAACACTCACAGAAAATAAATTAAAAAAAACTTAAGGTCACAAAACATGGAAAGAGGGACAAAGATGACATAGTGAGTAATGTATGCCCAAATCCAGGAATTCCCCGCAAAAGCCAACAAGAAGGAATCCCATATGTAAAAGCAAAGAGCCTTCATTTAAATCAAGTTTGCAAATTTGGTCTCGCCACATGTCCAAAGTATTGGGATAACTGGAGAGCCCCGAGCTCAATTAGAATTGGGTTTTTATAGTAGTAAAGGTGGGGGTGAGGGGTTTCTGAGGTTCAGGACCCCTGACTGGCATTTGTCTAGGGGTGACCTATTGAGTGTGTTCTGGCAGGTGTTCCTATCTACAGCATTTGTTAGGCATTTCCTTTGAATGGTCTGTTCTTGGGTGGGGGTCGGGTAATCTCAGCTTGTGGTTCCTCCTGCAACCAGGTATTGCCTCAGGGTAAACTACTGAGACTCAGGCTTCCATTTAAATTCAATGGCCAGAGTAAAACTCTGGCAGGTGATAATGGTTGGAAGTAAAGAACTTCCTTTGGGTGACCTGCCCTTACTTAGCTTATCTCGGCTGACCCCCACAGGTAAAAGCCCTTGAGCTCAGGTGGGATCCCATTTCCACACAACTGTCCCGACCTCTGATATTCACTGTGGGGTGCCTACATCACTCCCAACAAACAAAATTAAAAATGGAAAATATGGCATGCTTTATTTTGATTCAACTAGAAATGAAAGGCATGTATACACTTGACACGGTAGAGGCGACTGAAAGATCAAGTTATCCTAATAAACCTGCAGACACTTAGGTAGCATGCCAGAGCCTTAGACAAAACAGCAATAAACCTTTTAGTAGGATCCTTGAAAAAGATATCTTTAAGACAATCTTTTTGCCACCACTCCTTCATGGTTACACCTCTTGTCTTTAAGACTCACCCCTACCCATCACATGGTATGTTGGGCCTCATAAGGCCAGGTGTGAGGCCCAGTGTAACTTCCTGAGCCTAACTTGAGTTGGCATGAGGCCTAGTGTAATTTCCTGAGCCTAGTTAGCATTTGGAGACCTGTCTCTGGCTACCTGACCTAGACCCACCTCTGCCCAGCCACCGCTAGAGTGGCAGACAACCCATCCCAAGCTTCTCCATCCCCATCACAACCCTACATAAGTCCCTACTTGATACCATTAAATGAGATCCTGCTTTGACAGACTCCCGACTTAGTGGGTGTGTTTCTCCCTGGTTGGCCAGGGGGAGGGCTGGGTCATTTGCCACTCACCATCCTGTTCAGCCCCAGGGAGAGTCTGAGGGTTCTGGCTCTACCCCCTCCTCTTTCTGTCAGAGAACCCAGCAATGGTATTCCTAACAAGGCCTCTGCCATAGAGACTAAAAAAAAAAAAAAAAAAAAAAAGAACAGCTAGGATGGCTGAGGCAGAAGTCTGCCCGCCTCACAGCACAGCACTATACTGGATTAGAGAGCCATGAGGTAATCTGAAGGATATCATGGTAGCACACACCAAGAGGCAGAGGCAGGAGGATCTGAGTTCAAGGACAAGCTGGTCATTGTGGCAAGTTCCAGGCCAGCCAGAGTTACATGGTGAAACCCTGTCTCAAAAAGCAACGTAAGGGAAATGATAAAACTCTAGTTAACTTCTAGAGTCGGGTAGATGAGGGAGACAGCCTCCCAAATTTCTGTGAGCTGTCATACTCATTCATTGCTTCCCTGAGCTTCCTTCCTCCGCTGGGGTTTAATATGGCTCTGGGGTCTGAGTCAGGCCAGAAATTCAGGCATGCTCTTATGCGTCGGGGAGATGACAGACAATTGTCAAGTCCCCGTGAATACCAGAGGCATGGAGTGGCCAGAGAATGAGGGGCATTTCTGGCCTCTTGCTTTGCTGAGAGGAGTCTGGGCAACGGTCCACTCTAAGCACAGATGGCATCATCATTTAGCATCTCTCATGGACCACTTTGCTGTGAGCACAGCTGCTGTTTTCCCATCCCAGCCCCATGACCCAGGTTCGTTACCAGAGTTCTCTTGCTGAGTTAAGACACAGACAGGGGACACTGGAAGAAATCTGTCTTCATCAGGATAAAACCTGATGGCTTTGTTAAAGTCAAAGGACACCCAGGCTTTATGGCTTTGGTAGGCAAAGCACATTTAGTCCGGGAAATAGGAACCTGAGCACATTTGGGAAAAGCCCTGTTCTTCCTAATCCCCAGGCAGAGGCGAGTCTCCACACGGATCTTTGCTTATTGTTCAGACCAGACATTCACGTGTCTTCACTCTAGTGTCCTCAACCTCGGCACACACCAATAGAGTCAGACATATCTGGACCTCTAAGATCAGCACGAGTTTCCCTGGGATTGGCCTGTGTACACTCGAGAAGGCCACTTCTCCCATTCCACTGGACCAGGAGGTAGTGAATGAACATTCTCCAAACTGGAAACAGCTTCTTGTGATGGCTACTCTTGGTTGTCAGCCTGACTGTATCTGGAATGAACTACAATCCAGAAATTGAGGACACACATGTGATCCAGATCTTGAGGCAGAAAGAACTTGCCTTTGAACTTCAATTGCAGTTAGCCATTGTTGCACTGCAGCCTGTAAGTCATTCCAATAAACTGTGTGGGAGAGGGGAAGGAAGGAGGTTCATTCCTTAAGTTCTGTGACTCTACAGAACCCTGAACAATATATTCTCCTAAAGGGTGGAATGAAAGACTCAAACAAGGACCTTACTTGAAAAGCATCTGAATCCAAAGAGAAGGTGGCAAAACTCTTGCAAAGCCCCAAGAACAAGCAAAGCCTGTTGGAAACACTAGCTTGTTGACAAATGGACTCAGACAAGACCAAGTTCTAGAGCATTGATTTCTTTCAGGAAGTGTAAATGGTATGACCCTTGAGAAGTCAGGTCTGCCTTTCAGAGGGAAATCTGAGCTACACAGGGTCACAGTTCTACAAAATTTCAATATGAAGATTAGAGGTACAATGGTTGGGATGGAGGCTACTCGTGTGCTGAGAAGCCAAGCTTGCACACAGTCCTGTCATCAGTTAGGACGTCAACCAACCCCAAACCAAGAAACTTAGTATCTTATTTTATAGCTACACTTTCAAGATAGTGACATCAAGCATCATATTTATTGTTCAAGATAGATACAACAAATCCTTTGGACCCCATTCAAAAGATGTCAAATGTATCACCCACTTTGCTGTCAGTTGTGAATCTGTTGAGTGCATTTTTCTAGAAGTCAAAGCTAACTGTAATGGAAAAATTAAAAACGCTGCAGGATTCCCAGCGGCAGTAGGCGGCAGAAATGCTGTAGGTCCCCAGGTGGTGGTAGCGGGCCATGTGGCGGCAGGCAGCGGGCCCTGACAGCAGCCAGTCCCAGGCAGAGACAGCTGCCAGTCCCTGAGCAGTGGCTGGTCCCAGGCAGGGAGACACGTGGTGGACAGGCAAGAGACAGACATGGATAGGCACGCCATGCAGAGTAAAGCTGGATATTTATTCAGGGGGTTATGGAGGGAGAAGGGTGAAGGGGAGAAGAGCAGAGAGAGAGGATAGAGAAGTGGGGGAAGGGGAAGGGTGGAGAGAGAAGCAGAAGCTGCCTCTCCAAGAGGAAGTAAAAGAGCTCAGGCTAGAAGCTGAAGATCAGCCTGCCTCAGCGGATGGGGGAGGAAGTGGGCGTGGCTTGTCTCTTAAAGAGACATTACATTCTCATCTTTATAATAAAAAAGTGGGCGTTAGGCACCACAGGTCAAAGGAATTGGGGCGGCGGATTCTCAAGACTGCTTCCTGCTTATTTGTGGGCGTCATGTTTGGGGGGAACCCGAGAAGGTTGGGAGCTGGTCCACATCCTGGCATAGCTGGTCTCCTTGCTCCTGTCCGGTGTTTGTGGCACAGAAGTGTCTGGTGTCTCTTATACCTGGTTAAGGCATTGCAGAACAAAGGACAAAGTTAAGTTTAAGAAAAAGTTAGGACCAGGGAATTGAGGGGGATATATCTGACCTGTTTAAGGTGGATCCTTCAATTCGGCTCCCTGGAACTCAATTTTTTGGGTTTGTGAAAACAAGTTTTAGACATATACATTGTATAAACAGTAACATGTTTATGTCAGAATGACTGTGACAGATACTTTTGCACGATGAAAAGTATTTTTAAGACTATGGAAGGCATGAGAGAGAAATTTGATCTGAAACTTGTTTGGTAAAGTTCTTTTAAATCAGAAAACCTTTTAGCTATCAAAGTATCAGATCTTTGATAAGGATAAAATTTTACTTGAGTTACTGATTAAAAAATGACAGAACTTACTAGGTTGGCATCTAGAGCTACTCCTCTTTAGGATTCTCCATGGTCGCTGAAGGTCACATTTGCCTTTTGCTCTTTAGCACAGAGCCTGCCAGGCTCCAGAAGATCCTGTGGGCTAAGAAATCTGTAGGAAGACAGGCCTACCTTGACCTGAGCAGCTAGGCTGTCGATTCCCGCCATTCTGTCCACATCAGGAGATCTTTAGGTGACAGGCAGTTTTGCCCAACGTTTAGCACTTGGCAGTTACAGTGAATTGTGGATGGACGTTGTTCTGTGTCCATCTGTCTTTTGTCTTCTTTGGAGGAAGTAGAGTTTCGCTGCCAGAAGCCAACCTGTCTTTGTTATGAAAAGGTTTTTAATAATTAAATATTTAAATGCCATATTCTCTAGATATCTGAGCAGTTGAGGGCTGTTTATTAGTTATAACTACAGTTTAGAATCTGCCTGGAAAGCTGGGTCTGAGCTTGACCACATTGGCTCTCACCTTAACAGGTAAGATTTACACTTGTAAAATGAAAGAAAAAACTGTTTGCAATAAAAGGTTAATGGCAAAACTGACAATAGTAGAGAACAGCTTATTTTTGTAAGAGATATTTTTGTGAAGTACATACCGATTTAGAACATGAGACATTCTTTTTGTAGTCTGAAATGAGATGCAATGAATAATTATAACATTAAGCATAGGTGCATTTAAGTTACATGTATGATCACACACACAGAGAGTGAACAGGAATTGAGCAAAGTGGATGCTCTTGGTGGGCCCTACCAAAGGCATGCCACTGTGCAAAACACATGCAGCGTCAACAAGAGGAATTTAGTGAAAAAAAAAAAAAAGCACAAGTAAACTGGGGGACAAGGCAGAGTATACTTCAGTAAAGATGTGAGAACTTGGTCACCTGACCTAGCTCTCAGCCAAGATGGCAGTAAGGTCACCCATGCAGAGTTAACACTGGGGAACCAGGCAGGGAACTCCTCAGTAAAGATGGTGGAACTTGGTCACCTGACCTAGCTCTCAGCCAAGATGGCAGCGAAGTCACCTGACCCCAGTCAAAATGGCAGTCACATGTTATATGAAGAAGCCACTCAGTTAAGATGGCGCTGAGGTCACTTGACCTCAGTTAAGATGGTGGTGAGGTCACATGACCTCAGTCAAAATGGCAGCAGTCACATGCTGCATGAAAAAAGCCACAATTTGAGCTGTAGGGGTTTTAAGCTCAATAAGAGATGGAAAAGCCACAATTTGAGCTGCAGGGATTTTAAGCTTAATAAGAGAGACCTAGAGGCGTGATCTGCCCTGTTGCTGAGCCGCCATGCCACAGGCCGCTGCAGGGAGCAAAAGGCTGGAACTAAAAAAGCTGCCTTGTGGATCCTGGCAGCGTCCTTTTGCCTATGCGCTGACAGTAGTCAGAAAGCTCCCATAAAAGTGGAGCTGGCGGGACACCGGTGTAGTGAGGGGGTAAGAGCTAAGGCCTAGGGTTTTGGGGCCTCTAAAAGTCTTCCATCTCAGGGGTGACAGACCTGGATGGCTTGCTACCCACAACTGAAATTGTGAAAACCCGCGAAACGGCGACACCACAGGCCTATAATGGGAACGTCTCCCCCTAGAGGTGGGGTGCAAGTTGGCGTGAACACCACAGGACCCGTGAGCCGGGCATCCCCTGACTCCGGGTGGGGTGGCCTGGCTGGATCGGGTCGGGGTGACTCAGAAGCCAGAGAGGCCAGAAGCAACCATAGCAAAATATGGGAAGCAACTATAGCAGAATGGGGGAAACTTACCAATCGAAGCCAGTGGTACGAGTATAAATCACATTGTAGAAATCTTGCTCAGGCATATGGAACACGTGGTTGTGGAAAAAAAATACCTGGTTCAGGATCCTGACCCTGGGAGAGGTTCGGGGCAGGAGAGCCTGAGTCACAGCACCAAATGTAATGGAAAAATTTAAAATGCTGCAGGAGTCCCAGTGGCAGTAGGCAGCAGAAATGCTGTAGGTCCCCAAGTGGCGGTAGCAGGCCATGTGGCGGCAGGCAGTGGGCCCTGACAGCAGCCAGTCCCAGGCAGAGACAGCTGCCAGTCCCTGCGCAGTGGCTGGTCCCAGGCAGGGAGACACGTGGCAGGCGGGCAAGAGACAGAGACATGGATAGGCACGCCATGCAGAGTAAAGCTGGATATTTATTCAGGGGGTTATGGAGGGAGAAGGGTGACAGGGAGAAGAGTAGAGAGAGAGAGAAGAGAGGAGTGGGGGAAGGGGAAGGGTGGAGAGAGGCAGAAGCTGCCTCTCCAAGAGGAAGAAGTAAAAGCTCAGGCTGGAAGCTGAAGATCAGCCTGCCTCAGCGGATGGGGGAGGAAGTGGGCGTGGCTTGTCTCTTAAAGAGACAGAACAATCATTACACTAACCATCTCGGGAAACTGCTTTAAGAGCTGCAGCAATGACCACACCATGAGAAATCTGGAATGAGATCTTGTGATGTTGCATATTACATATTAGACTTGTCCTTACCCACAAGGAGGAGCTGAATACACAGCCTGCAAAGGCCTTTTACCCACTGAGCTATTTTGGTGATAATCTGGTCAACCCAGTGGGGCCTCATCTTGGCATCTGTGAAAGCTGCTTTCAAGGTTACTTTGTAGTGAAAACTGGCCCCAAAAATGTCATTATTTCAGCTGTCTGGTGACCTTAAAACAGGTATTTGAAAAAAATCCAGTGCAGCATAAGGACCTGTTGATAAATATTTTCAGTGGGATTTAGAGATAACAGAATGGCCAACCTCACAGTAAAAAAAACTAAGTTCTGGTATCAATAATGCACTATTAACTAGACTATAGTGAAGAAAATAAGGCAGGGTCTTAGCATAAAGTAAAATTAGAAGTTGTATGTTACCACTTTTAATATAAGCATTTATATTTTATGCTAATTGAATCCATTTGGTTATAATGTTTCTATACCATGGTTATCAACCTGACCTTTTTTCTATAGCTAGTTAGAATGAATAATGCTACTTAATGCTGTCTATGGTTTATTCAATAAAAGCATGGTTAAAAATTTAGTATCCTGACATTTTCCAAGCTATACACATATACATCTTAACTAGTTTTCTCCCATAAGTTGGCTTTTCAGAATCAAATGCTAGGATTTACTGGAGCAAGTGAGAAGGGTCTGCTAATGGTGGGTATTTCCAGAAGGGCTCTTCTCTCAGAAGCAGCTTAGGACAAAACTGAGTGTGGGGAGGCTGAGTCCAGTGGAGCCCACCAAGACGAACACAAGTGTTCCACTGCTTCTGTGGAAAACCACCGGCCAGAAAGAACATTCCTTGTCAATTACAGACCACAAGGAAGTTCTGCTGTCGCTCTGGGGGAGTGAGGGCAGCTAGATCACAAGCCCCCCCATTTTATTTTATACTTTGGGTGGAATACCTTGCCTGTCGTGGGGAATAGCCCTCTAATATTCCCTGTCTTAGGTGGCATCCTGCCCCCAAATTATTGCCCGTCCATGGCTACCCAGACACATAGCCCTAAACCAAGTATCCCCAGGACTGACAGCACCAACAAGCCAGACCAGCGCTGCGACCATCTAGCATGTACTAACTGGGTGGTAAAATTAACAAAAGCAGTATTCCAAACCCCTCTCATATGATTGAGTTCCATAACAGTAGCAGAAGCATGCAATACAGTGCCATGAGTAATGCATATGACATGATTAACTGTAGAAAAGTCCAAAGATAGTCCACTTGCTTCTGAACCAGAGCCACTTGTTGGCTCAAGATCAATATGCCCAATTGAATATGTCCATTAAGATCATTTTGAATGTCCAAAGCATTGCTGACTCTTTCAGCCAGCTGGTTGACAGTCTCAGCCGTCTGCACAGTCTGGGAGAGAGCAACTCCAGCAGCAGTATCTGGTGGCAGAGATAGCAATAATGACAATCACAGCTGCAGTGATTCCGAGGCGTCTCTTCTGATCTATGGTCCAGCACTTGTTGCCATATTTACTGATGCTCCTGACATCGCTGTGGTGTCCCCCAGGCTGGGCACTGACTGGACCAGGGCAACATGCCTAGAAAGCTCTGCTCCAGCTGCCTTCTGGCCCCATATATACTCTCTCTAGGTCCAAACTGCTGCATGGAGCAGAGCAGAACTCAAGGAAGCAGGCTCACTGCTCCTGCTCTGGAACCATTGAAGGGGCCCCACTTTAACAATCTTTTAGGGAATTTGGGCATCGTCAACCTGTCTGGCTACTTTCTGCTGAGCAGGGGTGCTGCATTCTGGGAGGTATTTTACATCAACACTTCAGGGGGTCTTGGCGAGTCAAACCACATAAGTTTGTAATGAATCCACAGGTTCTCATCCTCTGTAGAGACAAAAGCAAAACCTCTTTTCCAAAGCATCAATCCTTAGGCCCATATTTTAAAGAAGCAAATGTCTTTCTCCAGTCCAGAACACAAAAGATAACACAATCATACTAACATACATCTGTACACATTCTATCTTTCTGAGGCCCTCACAATTCACCCTCCTGCCTCTATTACTTCCCTACTGGCCAGTCTTCCAGAGGGCATCCCTTAGAGCATCTCTGGGGATGAAGAAACATTCGTTTTAATCTGACTTGCTTGTTCCCAGTCTGGAACATTTAAACTCCCTCCCGTAATAAACCAGGGGCTAACTTGAGCTATTGTACAAAATCCTCGGCTGTCTTGTTACTTCCGTGCCTTGTTGCTTTAAGAGTTTCAGTTATTTTGAGGCCTTCAATTCACCCTCCCACCTCTTTATAATTGCTAGTCTTTTGGAAGGTGTCCCTCAGAGTATCTCTGGGGATGAAAAAGAACACATTACCTTCCCCAATACGCTCCTTGATTTAGTTGGCAGACAGAGCTACCCCATTCACGAATCCCCACTTTCCAGATCTTGGAACCTCCACTTGCCATGCTGCCTGTGAGGCCTGGATGCCGAGACTGGCAGGGGGGTTCTGGGATTAAGACAGAGGCTTCGTTACAGGTGGAAGAACAGCAACCTTTATTTTGCCCCAGCTAAAGCCTTTTATACCTCTACTGCTTCTGTGGAAAACCAGCCAGAAACATTCTTGTCAATTACAGACCACAAGGAAGTTCTGCTGTTGGTCTGGGGGAGTGAGGGCAGCTAGATCACAACAGTATTATACAACTTAATACTCTCCCTTTCTTTTCAGAGACAGGTTTCTTGTTCTGCAGCCCAGATATACCAGTTAATTTTATGTCACCTTGACACAAGCTGGAGCCATTTTGGAAGAGAGACCCTCAGTTGAGAAAATGCCCCCACCAGACTGGCCTGCAGTGCATTTTCTTGATTGATGACAAATGTGGGTGGGCCCAGCTCACTGTGGGCAGTACCACCCATGGCATGTGCTGGTGGGTCCTGGGTTCTATAAGAAAGCAGGCTGAATAGGCTTTGAGGAGAAAACAAGCAAGCCACATTCCTCCATGTCCCCCATATGATGACCTGCCCCAGCCCCTTACTAGACCAAGGCTAAGCTGATCTCCATGACCCTTCATGCTTTTTAGAACCTAGAGCTCTTATACTACCAGTAGGCCTGCCAAGGTGAGGTGCCGACCACGGCTTCTGTGTGCTGACCCTTGAATGCTCAGATTTATGATCCTCAATAAGATCCTTAGACATACTAGTGAAACATTCACAGACAGACCCAGAGGTTTAGCAGAAAGACAGCAATGGAGGAGACAGCAGTGGAGGAGACTGCAAAATGTAGTTATCTCTGGAAGTGAAAAAGGCAAGTCTCGTGGGAAGATGCTTTGAAAATGGTTTCATGACATTGGAGAAAAGATGGCGGAACCAAGCGGCATGTGTGAGAAGTGGACTAGAGGTGCTGCGGCAGTGGCAGGCATGGAGCATGGTGGCTGAGGCAACAAAGGAGCACGCTGCTGCCTGGAGGGCAGGTCTGCCACTGGAAGGCTCAGGTCAGCCCTGCTTGCAGACTTGGTCCATGGCATGGAATCTCCACTGCTGCCGCCTTGTGTTTAGCCCTGCTGAGGAGAGGGGAGTGCTTCACACAAGCTTCAAGTGGTCTTTGCCTGGAATACCCCAAGGGCAGGGTAGCAGTGGCTTGAAGCTCTCATAGATCCTACTCCCCGACTTCTGCCTGGCCACATGGCGCCCTGACCCTGGGAGCAGGATATCCAAGAAACTGTCCAGTGTTTATGGTGTTTCATAAACCTTAAACCAGATTAATTCATTGAAATATATTTGCATATAACACTATTGGAAAATTACTGTAATGCACAGCAGATTGGATTGCCACTTTAATGAATGTGTGATAGAGAGATGGGAAAGATCACCAGTGGGACTCCTGTGGTAGAGATGGGAGTGTGGCTGCAGTGGACAAAGGAACATTTTGTTACCAAGTATGGCTGGTCCTTGGTCCACCGGTAGTCTCAGCACTGCTGGTCACCACCTGCTAGGATGGTGCTACTGTTTAGCCTGAAGGCCAGGCCCATGGCATAGAGCCCCTGGGAGAGGAGAGCACAGAGCTGTGTGCTGCCCAAAGACTGCAAACACAATGGTTGTGCCCAATGTACTGGCAAGGGCAGGTGGTGCTGAGGGCATGGTGGTAGTGTTTAGCAGCCTTGAACTTGCACAGGTTCTGCCCCAGGACACGCTGCACAACTGATTGCCTTGACTGAGCAACAAGGTATCCAAGAAGAGTGCTTCATTTTCTGGATCAAGCTTCCTCAAAAGACTTTTGTGGTCCATGCTGCCTCCAGAGATGCTTCTGGGAGTCTGATCCCCACGCTGTGGACAGGGGCTATGGGTAAGGAAGCTTTTCTTTCTTTGCAGTGGTATAGATGACTGAAGACTCATAATTAAGAGAAATTGAAGGCTTCTATGCCAACCTCTCCCCCTTGTAAAAAAAAAGGAAGCAATAGAGAATCCTTTAAAATTATGATAAAGATGCTCTTCACAGGTGGTTTCTGGTGGGGGAATCGGATGGTGAAGGACTGAGTTTTAAGGGGCTGCCCACTGGGCATTTTACCATGCATCCAATGAGTATATGGTCAACACAAACTAGACTTGTCAGTTTGGTTTCCATTGTGAGGGGCATCCAAGGGTGGACCAGGAAGGAATGGGAGTGAGTGTGATCAGGGTGAATTGTATGAAATTCCCAAATAAAAATATGTTAGGTGGGGGGAAAAGTTCATGAAAGAATGTACTTATTCATTGCTGTGTTGGATTCATGTCTGGTTGTACCCCAAGACATGCTTTGAAGTTGTCAAACTTACCTAGTAATTAAGTTACAGCAACATCTGATAAATTGATTCTCCAGGAAAACCCCTCAGGTGCTTTATTAAGTTATGTGATATTCAAAAAATTAAGTGAGTCGTGGTCATCTTGCAAAATCCTGTGCTCAAAACACAAGCTAGCTAGCTGCTCTTGGGAAGCCACACTCCAGAAGGCTAATGTATACCCAATCACCACTTCTGCTCCAACTGGCCAAGAAGCCCATATGTTGTCATTTACACTGATTACCAATGTCATGACCCCCTCAATCCTTTACTCGTGGACTCTAAGCATTTTGCTAGCCTCAGTACTTGCTGGCTAATTCGACTCTACCTATGTATATAGTGGTACATAGGAAAGTAATAAACTCTGGCCATGTAGTGTTTCCAGGATGCTTCCCCAGTAGTTATTACAGGGCAAGAATGGCAGCCGCTTGATGTTGGGTCCCTTGAGGACAGGCCTTCGCACCCCCATGTGATCTGTTTTGCACTCTTGTGGTTGGTTGAAAACAGGAACAATCTGGTGTTTTCAGCAATGTTTTCTAAGGATGTTTACCCCAAGCCATGTAAGTTGTAGTGAGAGCTTCCTGCTTTTCCTGGCTCGGCCTCCCCTGCTGAGGGATATATATACTGTGTGAGAAAGTGGAATAAAGGCTTGTCTGCAGAACCTGAAGTTGCGTTGTGTGTTAATCCCGACATCCCTCGTCCAGAAGAGCTACAGTTGCTGTGCTGGTGCAGCAAAGTGGAGGTTCCACCAAGATCTGAGAAAGAAGGGGTAGCGGACGGGGTCTTCCTAGGCTGGTAAGGATGGATTGGGATAAAATGGATCCACGAGCAGTAAGAGAACTGATGAGATATCTAAGTTGTTAGAGCAGCAAGGAACCACGTAAAACAGAACTAGAGGATTTTCTTTATAGCCACAGCAAGCCCATGGTTTTTGACAGGTGGTTTGAACATCTCCGATTGGAAACAGGTAAAAACGATTTGCAGAAATGGCTGCAAGGAGGGTGCTGATAGCATCCCTATATCTACGTTTTCACTATGGCACCTGGTCTGCGATGCCCTATTTTACTGATAAAGTGAAAGTGAGGCCAGAGGTCGCCGCGGCTAAGGAAATACTTGAAGAAATACAGGAGGAGGAGACTTGCCAGTCCATAGGGTCCATGGAGGAGTCTCATAGGGATGGAAAGGAAATGTGAGTGGTACCAGGGGGAACTTTGGAATCTGGTGCAGGACCAAGGCTAGCATTGAAGTCCGTATGCTTTTGGGCACAATACCAGATAACGATAACCTCTGAGTCAGAAAATGGGGAAGACAGCCTCAGCTCTAATGCAGAGGATAGCTTATCTGCTGAGGAAGAAAAGCTAATGCAGGAAATTAAGGTATTTCAGAAAAGGATGAAGCGCTGTAAGGCGAAGGATTCCTTATGTGTGCCATCAGCCCCACCTGCTTATAATGATTGGGGATGGAGGAAGTCCCACTGGAGACTGACATGAGTGGGAGGCTGAAGATGGCTCAGGAAGAGCAGGTGTCTGCTTTCAACCTCAGCACACAGTGCTCTGGTCATAGAGGTACCTGATCCATAGGCGTTGAATCTTACACCTAGCAATTGGCAGCAGCCATGCCATGTGGTACTATCGGGAGGAGATTACTTATTGTAGAGGGGAGAATGTCAAGAAAATTGTTTACAAACGGCTAGGTTAAATGCTCAAGCGGGACAGGCACAGCACAATTTAGACATGCTAACTGGAGCAGGAGCTTATGCTGACTTGGCCAATCAAATTGTGCTCGATCTTGCCATATATCTCCAAATGGCGGCTGTGGGTATGAAAGCTTGGAAAGCCCTGCCATACAAGGCCTCGGGGGGATCAACTGTCAAGTTTTACAAGGGCCTTTAGAACCATTTCAGGACTGTGTGGATAGGCTATTGCAGTTGGCATGGAAATTGTTTGGTGATGTGACCACAGCTATGCCCATAGTTAAGCAGCTGGCATTTGAGAATGCAAATAAATACTGTAAGGAAGCCTTGTGGCCACATAAGGCAAAAAAGCTTAAATACATCTGGATCTGCCGGGATATTGATGGGCACTTCATTTCAGGGTCAGGTGATTGCCACCGCCATCAGGCCCAGGCAAGGACCACGGACAACTGGGGGTGAAGCCTGCTTTAACTGTGGTGCCCCTGGACATTTTAAAAAGGAATGTCCACAGCTCCCTCGGGGAGCTACTGCCAGACCAGAAAAGTGCCCACGGTGTAAAAGGGGGGCCCATTGGGCAAATGATTGCAGATCTAAGACAGATATAGATGGAAGGCCTCTGCCCGTCCAAGGCCAACAGCAGGGAAACTGGCAGAGGGCCCTGCTCCAGGGCCCCAGAACCTCAGTGTATGGAGCAATGACACCAGGAGTCAGGGGGTCCCACCCCAGCAGTGGCCGTATCCAATTTGTTTCACAGGGCAATCCTTTTGCGTTGCAGACCTTGCCCATGCCACCCCAGGAAGTGCAGGACTGGACCTCAGGACCTCTGCCCGAGCAGTCTTAACAGCCCAAATGGGGGTTCAAGCTTTACCCACTAAAGTTTTTGAGCCACTCCCTAGAGGGACCTTGGGGCTTATCTTAGGAAGAAGCAGTACCATCTTGAAGTGAATTCAAATTCATCCTGGGGTTGTTGACGCAGATTATCAAGGAAAAAAATTATGACATCAGTTACTCAAGGAGTTACAGTAATTCCTCAGGGGGATCGTATTGCCCAATTGGTCTTGGTACCCCTAGTTAACACCTCCAACCCCGTGGCCAGGTCCAGTCAGGGTGCCAAGGGTTTTGGGTCATCTGGCACTGCAGCCTTTTGGGTAGCTCATATGAAAGAAAGGATTGATGGGAAGTCATTTAATGGGATTTTATAGACTTTGGAGCTGATTTCTCCGTCCTCTCCTTACAATTCTGGCCTAAGAAGTGGCCATTAGAAAGTAGTACTGCCAACCTATAAGGAATAGGTCAAGCAAGTCCCAAGAAGAATGCAAAAATATTAAAATGTCAGGATAATGAAAGCTATGAGGGTTACTTTCAGCCATATGTCCTTCCAGGACTCCCTGTTAATCTCTGGGGAAGAGATGTCCTGAGTGAGATGGGAACTGTCTTGACCACTCAGCCCACACCACCACCACCAGTGGCCCAAATTATGCAGCAACTGGGATGGAGACCAGGGCAGGGGCTGGGAAAAAATCTGCAGGGCCGGTCTCAGCCAATGACAGATAAATTACCATACTGCTGGGAGACCGAGGCAGTCTAGGCCATTTTTAGTTAGGGTCATTGTTCCCAAGCCTGCCCCAATTCCTATAACTTGGAAATCTGACGATCCAGTTTGGGTGGAGCAGTGGCCCTTGACTCAAGGGAAATTGCAGGCTGCTCATGCCTTGGTCTAAGATCAGCTTCAGGCTGGGCATATTGTCCCCTCCACTTCCCCTTGGAATACACCCATCTTTGTCATAAGGAAGAAATCAGGAAAATGGGGACTATTACAGGATCTCCAGGCTGTCAATGAGGTGATGCAGCCTATGGGTCCTCTTCAGCAGGAATTGCTCTTCCCTTCAGCCATACCCTGCGGCTGGCATATAATTATAGTGGATTTAAAGGATTGCTTTACTATTCCTCTAGCCAAACAGGATTGCCCTCATTTTGCTTTTAGCCTCCCTTCAGTTAATTTTAAGGAACCAGCTTTGCGATTCCATTGGCTCGTACTCCCACAGGACATGGCAAATAGTCCTTTCATATGTCAAGCTTATGTTGCTGCTGCCTTGGAGCCTGTCTGCTGTCAGTTCCCACAGTTATATTTTGTTCTTTATACGGATGATTTATTAATAGGAGGGCCTGATCAAGATCAACTGCTCAAGGCTTATACTCAAATGCAACAGGATTTAGAGAAGGCAGGGCTGATCATTGATCCTGAGAAGGTCCAAATGCAAGTCCCATATTCCTACCTTGGATACCAATTGGCCATGGATGGAATAAAACAAAACTAACTATTGACACCTCTCATCTTAAAACCTTACATGATTGGCAGCAGTTACTGGGAGACGTGCAGTGGATACGCCCCTCCCTAGCAAAACAGGTGACTTAAGACCATTGTATGATATGCTCTTGGGAGATCCCGACCCAACCTCTCCCCGAATATTGATGCCCGAGGCCAGGCAGGCCTTAAGGCTTCTTCTGGACAACATTGAAAAGGTCCATCTCCAGCAGATTAGTTATGATCATTAAATTTTGTAGTTTTTGCTTCCAATTTTGCCCCAACGGGAGTCTTTTGGCAAGATGGACCTATTTTGTGGGTACACATGCCTGCCTCTCCAGTGAGGGCAGTCATCCCACACTATGAAGCTGTATTACAATTACTTTGGAAGGCTAAGAAGGTTGCTGCCCAGATGTTTGGGAAGTACCCTGACAAGATTAAACACCTTATACTAAAGACCAGCTAGCACATTAACAGCAGCACCATGATGAATGGACCCTTTCTCACCTCCTTTTCCGGAAGTTTTGATTCTCATTATCCTCAGCATCCAATTAATGGTCTTATTCAAAAATCATCCTGTTATATTCCCGAGTGATTTAGAGGATCTCCCATACCCTCAGCACATGCTGTCTTTACAGATGCTTCCCCTAAAGATAATGCAGTAGTGGTTTCTGGAGGAAAAGTATTGAAGAGTCCTGTGGGGATGTATCGGCCCAAGCTGCGGAGGTAACAGTCTGCCTCCTTGCACTCCAGCTCTTCCCCGAGGAACCTGTAAATTTGTATACTGATAGTGTGTATATGGCCCACATCTTTAAATCACTGGAGACATCTGCACATATATCACCTACCTCTAAGGTCCACCATTTGCTCAGCTGTGTTCAGCATTTGATTTGGCAGCGGACTGAGCCTTTGTCAGACATATCTGCAGTCATACCTGGCTGCCTGGGCCATTGTCAGCAGGTTATGATTCAGCTGATAAACATACACATGTTTGACTTCCGACCACGCCCAAGAAATACATGATAAATTTCACCTTAATGTGAGCTCTCTTCGGCATCATACTTGATGCATGTGAGAAGTAGCACAAGCCATTACATCTTCTTGTCCTCAGTGTGCTCCTTTCCTAAGCAGCGCCAGTTTAGGAGTTAACCCACGAGGGTTACGACTAAATCAATTATGGCAGATGGATGTTACACACCTGTCTGCTGCAGGGAAACAAGTTTGTCCATGTATCAGTAGACACTTTTTCAAGGAGTAATTTTTGCATCCTTGCACTCGAGAGAATGAGCAAAAGATGCCATTGCACACTGCCTATCTGCTTTTGCCTATATGGGCAAACCTGAGGTTATTAAGACAGATAATGGCCCAGCATATATCAGCAAAAAGTTTTATCCTTTTGGTTCATTCTATGAGATTTCCCATAAAACAGGCATCCCATATAACCCAGTGGGCCAAGCAATTGTGGAAAGAGCCAATCAGACACTCAAGCAATATTTTCAAATATAAAAAGGGGGGAGAGTTCATATTCTCCCCAGCAACTCAATTGTCCACCATTCTCTTTATTTTAAATTTTTTGACTGCGGATGCTGAAGGGAGCTCTCCTATGGAGTGCCATATACAAGTTAGGGCTCAGAGCCTAGGTTGGGTTTGTTGGAAAGATCTGCAAACAGAAGATGGATGGAACCAACCCCCTTGTTGGCAAAGGTGAGGGGGGCTGTATGTGTTTTTCCTCCAGGAGTTGATAAACCAATTTGGGTGCCAGAGCAGTGTATAAGGCCGGTGACCCAGGATGAAGACCGCGTTGCTCCTTCTGCTTCAGGTGATGACTCTGGTAACAGAATCACAGGTGATGGGGAGTCTGGTGAGAAACCCCACTTTTAATGCCAGTTAGTAAAAATAGCCCCCTCTTTCCCTCACACTTTGCTAACCTGTCACTGATGATTGAGTCCTTTCATCATAAACTATTAATCATTCATAGTAGGGTGAGAAATATACTGCATCTCATCCTGAAAGAGAATTTGACCTATAGTCCCAAGCCTGCTCCTCGGTGTTAGGATGCCGATAGAGATTTTAATCTCCACCCCACAGTTATGTGGGGAGAATGTATCACTCAAGAGCCTGATTTGTTATACTGCTGGATGCAATATGACTATTCGATCCTCTGCTTGCGTTTCTGCCCCATTTCTTTGTATTGTGGAATGGCACTTTGGGAGGCGATATTCTTAATTGTTCTTCCAGGATCTGCAAGCTGAGTAATTGCTGAGACGGTTCTGATGGAGCTTTCATCATCTGAGTGCCTGCTGTGATTCCTCTGCCAGTGCTGGTGTCTCAAGAACATCAGGAGATCATCCTTAATCGACAGCGGGCGAGACTTTGGGATAACAGCTGCAATTGTTGCTACTATTGCTGTCGCTGCCACTGCGGCTGCAGTTGGAGTTGCCATTTCACGGACAGCTGTGACTGCAGAAACTGATCAGCTGTCTGGAAGGGCTAGCGAGTCCCTGCAGACACAGAGTGCTCTCATATTGGACTTGGACTTTTGAATTTGGATTGACGGACTGCACTTTTGCAGGAGCTCCTGTAACAAATGTCTTGTACGTTACACCTGACAGTTGAATGCATGTTTGGATGGCCCTTGGAATTTCTCCTTTGAATTTTACCCTGCAGACAGCTCATCATATTGTTATTATTAATAGCACGTGGGTCCCTGCTGTGTCTGGATCCAGTAGGTGGAATGCCATGGCCCAGCTTGAGGGCTGGGTCCAGCGATTGTCTGGAATGCTCTCACTTGTGCTGATATTGCTATTGGGGTTAACTTTTTGGATTCTCTGCTGCTTTAAGCGGCAATCCCATACAGCACACTGTCACTCAACAAGTGTTGCTTGGGCTGTCTTCCGGTAATCAGGAAGCACCCCAAGTCTGGCTGCAGCTGCTGCAGAAGTCATGAGGGATCCCTATGACAGGCAACTGTCCTGGTGTAGAGAGTTTGCTTAAGACAGGGATTAAGGCCTCCTGTAGAAGGGTAAGAGTCTCTAACTGGGGGAGTCCTAAGACAGGGACTCTCATGCTTTTAAAATAAAAAGGGGAGAATTATTGGGTACCTTGAGGACAGGTCTTCACACCCCCACCTGATCTGTTTTGCACTCTTGTGGTTGGTTGAAAACAGGAACAATCTGGTGCTTTCAGCAATGTTTTCTAAGGATGTTTACCCCAAGCCATGTAAGTTGCAGTGAGAGCTTCCTGCTTTTCCTGGCTCGGCCTCCCCTGCTGAGGGATATATATATATACTGTGTGAGAAAGTGGAATAAAGGCTTGTCTGCAGAACCTGAAGTGTGTTGTGTTAATCCCAACGTCCCTCGCTCAGAAGAACTACAGTTGCCGTGCTGGCGCAGCAGCTTGAGGTGTGGGTCCTTCTAACCTTCAAGAAAAGGACGTGTCTGGCTTCTACTGCCTCCATGTCACACAGTCATGCTACTTGCCACACAAATAGGACATCACCAGGGAGGTTGACCATTAGTGCAGTCCAGTTTCATAGGAAGGTGGAGCAAAAGACAACTTGTTATACGTGCACAGGACCTGCATATGTCTGACCTGTATGTAGTGTTCTGGGCACAGTAAAGTGCTGTCTCCACAACCGTCCAGAGGACTATCACAGTGACTTTTCCATTGCTATGACAAAGTCACCTGACATAGGTGACCAGAGAGGAATGCTTTATTTCAGTTCATGGCTGCAAAAGGTTCAGTCCATCATAGTGGATTAGTTTAGCTTGCATCATTAGGTCAGGAAGCACAGCAAGGGAATTTTCCATATTCTCTAATCTTTTTCCTTTTATTCCATTAAGGCCATAACCAACCATTAAGATGGTGTACTCATTCAGGATGAGTAACCTCCCCACAGTAATACTCTTTGTGGGCTCAAATATAGCCAGATATGCCTTAAGTTACCTATAATCTAGTTGACAATGACCAGCTATCACAAAAGCCTACCCTTATTTTCCAAACCTCTCCTTGACAGTGATATTCTGACCTAACACCTTGCAGAAGGTTCCTGTTTAGCTCATTTTGTGAATGAGTCCCATAGACTTGAAAAACTGTTTAAACTCTTAAGTCTTAAGTTCAAAGTCTCTGGATTTGAGGCAAAGCTGACCTGAGCACTCGTGAGGAAATCAAATTTGCTTCCAATGCACAATTGTTACCATAAGCATTTGCTTTTCAAAGTGGAGGGGAGAGGGCATAGGAACTAGGGATGAAACGGAAGTCCAAAACCCATCAGGGCAAATATTAAATCCTAGTGTTCATGCCCGGTACTTAAGATGTACAGGTTCCAACAAGCTTAGACAGCCGTTCTTTCCTATGGGCACGCCATTAGAGCCTCTGGTGACCCTACTTGGCTGCTTTTCTCGGCAGACATTCCACATCCCTGCCATCTCTCATTCTGTGTTCTCTATTATGGCTTAGGTTTCACCCCGTTCTTCATGCATCACGCATGGATGTAGGAGGAGGCCACTTGTTGGTTCCCGGCTGCTTTGCCCCAAAATAATCACAGAAAATATATTATTTAAATCACTGCTTGGCCCATCACTCTAACTTCTTAATGGCTAACTCTTACATATTAATTTAACCCATCTCCATTAATCTGTATCGCAATGTGGCAGTAGCTTTCCAGCAAAGTTTCGGCATGTTTGACTCTAATGGCAGCCCCATAGCATCTCTGACTCTGCCCTTCTTTCTCCCAGCATTCAGCCTAGCTTTCCCTGCCTAGCTAAGTTCTACCCGCTATAGGTCCAAAGCAGTTTCTTTATTCATTAATGGTAATCACAGTACAGAGGGGACTCCCATATCACATGGAGCTCTGATACTCCTATATATTGTCTGGCATTCCAAATTTCCCCTTGAAATCTTGGGTGGAAACCTCCTTGACTCCACAACTCTGGCAATCTGAATGATAGTTTAAAGTCTTGACCTTTTCTCCATCTCCTTTAAACTCTGCCTCTCAAATTTGAGGCATGTACTAGAGTGCCATTTATAGTAAATATACTGACAAAGAATCTGCCTCTATTTTATGGTTTTCAAGAGCCCTCATTCCCCCGGAAACCTCAAATATAGCAGTTAACTGCCTAGGTTTCAATCAGTATTGAGAGTTTCCAAGCTCCAATTTCAGTTACCCACTAAATGTCCCTTCCCTCATTGTAGGGATTCTCCGAGCCCACATCTCTGCAGTCTTCAAACTTCCTCCAATCTAGTTTCAGAATATAAGAACACATGGTCAGATTAAGTTACAGGAATGATTCCACTTCTGATACCAATTTTCTGTGACAGATTCTTGATACAAACATCTTAAGGGCAACATTTTGGTTGAAGGTTTGAAGGTCCTGTTTATTATGATGAAGTCAAGAGAAACAGCTCGGTCAGAGTTCACATCATGATGGGCCAAGGAAGCAAAGATGGGCAAGTGGCCACCCTCTGGCTTGTTTCTTTTCCTCTTGTTCCACCCGAGTGTCCAGTCCTTACAACAGTGACACTCTCTTCCAGGGTAGGTCTCTTCCTATCACTTAATCAGGAAATACACTCCCAGGTACTCTCAAAAGTTGTTTCAGTCTAAGTGGTTCTAATCCAGTCAAATTGAGTGACTATTAACCACCATCTCTGCCCCTGAGCTAGTCATCTGAGCATTTTTGTTTATTTAGACCAGTAAGCAGCTTCATATTGTGTTTAACGCCCTAAAATGGTCCCTGAAACCATCTGGTAAAGATGACAGCTGTTGATCCAATTTGATTTTACTTTGCTATGTTCAGCCAATTGTCACCAAGTCAAACCATGAGCTTAAAAGGGTCTAATGAAGTAAAGAGAACCAAATGTCCAGATGTTAGTCTCAAGTACTAATCATTAGACTTAGTGGCAAATCAGCATCTCCTGTATGTTTCCTTCAGCTCTAGGAAAGATCTCCTAAATAATGCAGGGTACATTAAAAATGCTACCTGTGGTGCTTTGAATGAGAAATACCAATGTGTTAGATGGAGCCCCCTGAGCCCCAGCCGGTGCTGCTGTTGGGAGAGGTTATGGCGTGTTTAGGAGGTAGATGGAGCCTTTCAGGAACAAATTCCTCACTGGAGAGGGTGAAGGTTTTGTTTACAGCCCCACCCACTCCAAGTTTGCTCCTTTCTCCTTGTGGCTGGAGAGGTGATCATTCAACTTCCTGGTTCTGGCTGCCTGCTCCAAGCTTCTCCCTCACATTATGAGTTCTCCTTTCCAGGACTGCAACAAGATAGATGCTTACAAGTTGCTTTTGGTTGTGGTGCTTTATCTCAGCAACAAGGAACTGACACATTACCCAAGTGCAGCCCTTGCTTTGACAACCTTTCTGAGGTCTCTGCTGCTTATCTAAAACTACAACAACTACACATGGGTTTCTTTAGGCACCTTGTGCTTTGCATACATAAGCACAGATTTGTTGAAACTTTAGTTTCTCTGTCCTGTCGGAGTAGAGAAACTACACCTCAGGTCTGAAGACCTCTCCATACTTCTCAGCCTGTTCATTTGACACCTGTGGAAGCTCCAGTGCTCCAATGGTGTCTTGAACCTAGTTGCACATATCCGCTGCTCTGACCTAATGACCAGTTTATCTCTGGAGACTTCACAAGTGTATGCATACACATACACACAGTATGTTTTACTAATCTACTGGGCATTTTTTTTTACCTATTCAAAATGTGTTTCAAGACAATATCACATAACTTTTACTTTGTGAACATTCACCTCTCTGGCTGCTATTAACTTGACAAGAGTACTTTACCTCCAATAGGCCAGCCAGGAATTGTATTTGAAGGCTTTTCTTATATGTTTAGGTGGATCTTCAGATGTGAGGGAAACATGTATATGGTGCTCCATAGTAATCAAGATAACTAGAATCTGAGTCACCAAGTCTTCCCTCAAACCAGATGGTCTAAATGCAGGCTTAAAGACAGGTACCAGTCTGGTTGCCATGAATGGGAGAAATAGTTCCCTAGAGAACTTCAGGACCTAGTCAATGCACATAAGCAGCATAGTGGTTTGGATAATATGCCCCCTACAGTGTTGGACATTTGAATACTTGGTCTTCATCAATTTGTGCAGATGTTTAGGTAAGTTAGGGGGTACAGCCTTGCTGGGAGGTTGAGGCTTCAAAACTTTCAAGTTGTGAGCCCTCGGCTTTCTGCCCTTGCCTGCCTCCCCCCTCATGGACTTTAAGTCCCTAGAACTATAAGCTCAAATAAACTGACTTGTCATGGTGTTTTATTACAGCATTATGAAAGTAAATGATGCAGGGACTTGAACCTGCTGTAGAAAGATAGAACAAGCTGTGTGGAGAATTACGGGTATTTTGCTTGGGCCTATCACTTAGCTTACTGATGCATAGTCTAGATCCACATTGTCAGGTGCTCCCTCAAATATTGTCTGTTAGGACTCAACAACCCAGTTTCTGTAGATAAGCCAGAGAACGTGGAAAAGACAGACCTACTGAGGAAAGACTTGTCCTATCATAGCAATGCCATAAGTTCTAGAAAGGGGAGGGAAAGTGTGTTAACTGTACATACAGAGGAGAGGCACATGCCAGCTTCAGATCAGAAAGGCTGACATGTCAGATTGCCTTGATATAAGGTAATGGGTATGGAAGCGAGGCGACAAGACACCATGGCCTTCTTAGAGTTGCCATAAATATTTTCCTCATCAAAATTCTTTAATTGGGAAGGCAACCCTAATGGTAGCAATACTAAAATGCTCTTGGACCTATAGGAATTGAATAATAAAACTTAAGATGTGGTCACTGCTGAGCCACCACTTGCAGGTTTGCCTAATCTTTGGAGAAACCACACTGCATGGTAGGAAGCACCTGAGTCCCTAAAATTAGCTTCCTCCCTATCAAAGCCCCACAGGTACTATTCATAATTTATCTACCAGGAGTAGGGGTTGCTTATCATCTGCCTGAATCACTAGGATGGCTTCTAAAACTAAGATGAATACTACAGACCCAGTATGGTATAGGAGGTTCTTCTGTTCATGTGTTGCTTTCATTGGTTAATGAATAAAGAAACTGCTTTGGGCCTGAGAGGGCAGAATTTAGGTAGGTGAAGACAGAACTGAATGCTGGGAAGAAGGGCAGAGTGAGAAACCATGGATCCTCTGCCTGAGATGGATGCTGGTTAGAATCTCTGGTAAGCCACAGCCACATGACGCTACATAGATTAATACATATTAGTTTAAGCCATCTGCAAGAGTTAGGCAAGAAGAAGTTAGAGCTAATGGCCAATCAGTGTTGTAGCATGAAGGGCCTTGGTTGGTTTCTGTCCTCCCACCAGGTCCCCAGCCATTTAAGGTCCCAAGGGGGGGGGAAATCACACAGAAGTCTCCATAAGGTTATAAACTGATTGGCCCTTTAGCTTAGGTCTCCCATTAGCTCTTGTAGCTTATATTAATCCATTATCCCTATCTATGTTAGCCACATGGCTTAGTACCTTTCTCAGTGGGGCAGGTCACATCCTGCTTCTTCGGTGGTCCAGGCAGGAATGCTGAGAGAGCTTCCTGCTTCCCAGAATTCTATTCTTGCTCCGCCTCTACTTCCTGTCTGGTTGGCCATTAGCCAGGATGTATAGGTGGGACAATCAGCATTTATTTAAATCATGATTGACAGAATACAGACAATTCTCCCACACCAATGTTTTAATTAATACAGTTTCTGTGTGGCTATTTCAGGTGTAAGCTAGCCGGCAGCCGGGACAAACAAGGGACCCTGCTCTCTGTAACAGTGGGCAGTTATTGCTACAGCCCTGGAGGTGATGTCTTTACTGCTGATCAGCTCTCTTGGGAACTATGAAGCTATTGACCCAGCACACTCATCCTTCAGTCCTTTTCAGCAAGACAAATCCCTTTCAACAAGCACATGAATCATTCCTTCATATCCCTCAGGTTTTAAAAGTCTTCCTGGCTCAGTGATCTAAGATGACCTTATGATCTCAGGGTTCTGAAGACCTCCATCCTAGTTCACCACATTAATGGCCAATGTTTGACCTATTGAGGCAGTGGTTGATCCATTCTTAGGCACAAGGCATGCCATTGAGAATAAGGAGCCTTTGGTATCCGTGGAGTTTATTGCAATTCTTTATTTTATGCTGTGTGTGCATGGACCCACAGAGCACAGCATGTGCTGAAGTCAGAGCTTCTAGCATCAGTTCCCTCCCTACAACCTGTGGGGCACGCAGACCAACATGGATTGGCAGGAGGGCCTTTGCCCGCTGAGCGGCCTTGCTGACCTTTCATTTTAACTCAACATGCCATTAAGATTTAAAATTCGTCAATTCCTGGAGGCAGGATAGCCCATTTTTGGTCTGAGGTAGAGCTAAAACCTGACTCTTCCCTTGATCAAGTCCGGTTCTGTCCTCACTAAAAGGTTCTGTCCTTTGGGAGATCCAAATCAGCGCCATTCTGTCCCCAGTGTCTCTGGTCTGCGGGTAATGGAGTTTAGCCGGGCACTTTCATCTTTCGGCATTAGACGCTGCCCCTGCAGAACACTGCGCCTTAATGTGTAGCAGACACGGAGGTCAATCTGTCATTACCAGATCTGCCCAAATAGCTCCAAGGGGCTTGTTTGTCCTTCTATTGTCCCTCTTTTGAGGCAAGGTCTTTCGTGGCTCACACTGGTCTTACTCTGTGGTGATGTTGACCTTGAGTTTCAGATCCTCCCAAGTGCTGGACTTAGAGATCTACCAACCTGCACTCATCCGTAAGGAGACTTGAACCTAGCGCTGTGCACAAGCTAGGCCAACTCTACCAACTGAACTGCATCCCAGCCCCCTAGAAGTTCATAATCATACTTGACAGTGATGAGGGGAAAACCTGTAACAGCAGATGCCAAGACTTACACGTGATGCGTAGAATAGAGATGGGCAGTTCTCGCCGCCCCTTGGGATGCTGAACTGTTGCTCCAGTCCTCAGTCAGAAACATGAGCATTCAGGGAGTTCTCTTGGAGTCGGTGTGAACTAATAATTTTAGATGGACCTCAAGGGGCTGACAAGATGGCCCAGCAGGCAAAGGTGCTTGCTGCCAAGCCTGGCATTCTAGGTTTGACCCCTGGAACCCACATAGTGGAAGAGAACCAATTCCCAAAAGTTGTCCTTTGACCTCCACATGCTTGCTGTGGCGTGTGCACAACAGTCCCTCCCAAAATAAACAGATATAAAAACATTAGATAGGCCTGTGATGAAGTGTGTAAAACTCAATAAAAGGATAGCTAAAATCCACTGGCGTCTGAACTAGAAAGTATCCCAAGCTCAACCCGTGCTGCTCCAAGGGGCAGACTCTGAAGAATCAGAACGCATACACGTGGGCAGCATCACCCCAGGGAGGCTGAGCTCCTGTTCATCATGGTTTTCCTACAACCATCAAGGCAGGTACTAACCCACAGGGATGAACAGGGAGTCTCTCGATTTCCTGAGGAGAAGGGACAGCTGGCCTTCAACTTCAGCTGCTGAGCACTCATCTGAAGGCATACTTCTCTAGTGACAACAGGGACCTGTGTGGTTGCCGTCATCATTCCAAGAACCTGTTTCCCCCCCTGCTACACTGCTCAGAGCCTGTCTGTTCACTGGAAATAGGCAGCTGTCCTTCCCTCCATCTCACTTTTCACTGCAACTGAATCCCAAATGGCGGGGGAGTATTACAATAAATGTGGAGAGAACCTGGCAGTCAGTGTCCTCAAAGACAACTGAATTGCAACAGACTGAGTGGTGCTCCAGCCTGGTGTGTAGGTGGGCTGCGCACACATGTGAACACATGCAGCACCTGGCATTCAAAAACACAGTAGCTCCAGTTTATGGATGAGATTAACAGAAAATCAAAGCCAGCAAGAGGCACCATACCTGCACGTGCTGGGACCCAGTCCCACTGCTTGCTGACTCTCCTGCAGGGCTTGAGCAGCACAGGTGTAAGGCTGCCACAGATCCCTGCGATTTCCAGCTAATTGATCACAGGAAAACAGACAACCCTGAGGGAGTGGCCAGCTGGCATTGGCTGAGGTCTCCCACCCTCCTGGCTGAAGACCCAGAATCAGCAGCCCCTGCCACTAACATCAGGTTTTAGAAGATTCTATGTTTCATTTGCTTTTTTGAGACAGGGTCTAATGCTATAGATAGTCCTGGCTGTCCTGGAACTTGCTCTGTAGCCCAGGCTGGCCTTGAACTCAGGGATCCACCTGCTTCTGCCTCCCGAGTACTGGGATTAAGATTGTGCACCACCATGTCTGGTTAGAAGAAACTGACTTGTTCAGGGGGCTCCTGTGGCCTCTGTGACTCTTAGATATCTCTGCCCAGGACTGAAGGGAAGGAAAGTGTGGGGGTACCATCAAGGAAATGCCATCCAAAGCCAAGATCCAATTCATAGTTTAGGTATCTGGCACAGTTCTGACCCTGGGCTGGATGGAAGGACACAAGCAAATAAAAGAGCACTTAGCACAGAACAGTTGGGACTTGCAGATCAGTAGAGGAGAGCTTGCCTTGCATTCATGAAACCCTAGGTCTAATGCCAAGTACAAAATAAAACAGCACCTAACAGAAACATGAATGATGCAGAGCAAAAATGTCCAATAACCAAAATGCAGATGGACAGCAGATGAGGATGAGGCCAATTATCCTGACCTTGTGGGTTCTAGAAGCACCTTTGTTTCAGGAGAGGCACCTCCTGCAGCCTGCAGATACTCAAGTCCATGAGCGGGGTGGGTAGTGGCACTGACTGCCAGCCAGAAGATAACTTGCGCCCTAGGCCGTGAGTGTGAAACTTTAGGATATAGTTATCATATTGCACTATACATTTCTACCTCTGATCATGATACTTATACATTTAACATTTTGAGGCCATATGTCCTCATTTTCTGGACATTTGTTTAAAGATTGTTTAATTTCTTAATATGAAGTCAGTCTTTAAGCTATATAGGTATTATAAATTACAGGCCAATAGTCATCCATGTTTGTCATGCTTAGACTAATCAGGTTCTTTAGATGCATAGAGACTATTTTGCATAGATAGGTAATCTTCATACACTTCAATGAACTATGGAATATGACATTTAAATAATTTAGGATTCTGTTGAGAGACACGACTGCTCCTGGTAGCACTGATCTATTTCTGAGAGAATCTTGGGCACCAAAGACAATCCACTTGGGATTTTGTTTTCTTGGAAAAGAATTGTCCCTGCCTCGATCACTGACAAAATGCATGGTGTCCAGAGTGAACAAAAAGGATACAAACAAAAAGACTGCCAAACCTTGCCAAGACAGGGTAAGATGGTTTTTTAATTTTTTTCCTGCCTCTGAAAATGGTCTGTCAGTTACTCTAGGCCTTAGCCAAAGTTGGTTGCCTTAAACATTGCAAATGAGATTGAGTGATTGCCCAGGTAGTTGTCATTTCTTGCACTTTCTGGAAGTTGCTTGATTGCATTTCCTGTTAACTTAGGTAATATAGCCTTCTGAAGTCTTTGATGGAGTTGAAGACAAATAGTTATAAATTTTGATAAAATAAATTAGATAAAACTTTAGACTCAGATGATAGAGTATTTCCCTTAATTTGCAAAATGCAAATAGACTAAATATTGTAAGTGTAATTGTTTGATAATTAAGTTAAAACCTTTTTATTTAGATAGAAAAGGGGATGTCCTTCTGTTATGTGTTGTCCTTACTGAATGATTAATAAAGCTGTTTTGGCCAATGGCTTAGCAGTGTAAAGACAGGTAGGAAATCAGAACATAGAGAGTAGGTGGAGTCAGGGAGACGCTATATAGCTGCTGAAGGTGACAGATGCCAAATCCTTACCAATAAGCCACAGCCTCAACCAATGCATAGATTAATAGAAATTGGTTAATTCAAGATGTAAGAGCTAGCTAGAAATATGCTTGAGTCATTGGCATTACAGTGTTGTAATTTATAGTTTCTGTGCGATTATTTGGGACTGAGCAGTGGGAAAATGAGCAGTCTTTGTCTACCTTACCTCACTGAAGACTGTTAATGTCTTGGATGAGTACAGACTAATACAGGACCCTGTTCAAACCCATCCAGGTATGCTATGAGCACCTAACACTAGTATGAGTCAGAACCACCAAGAATAGAGTTGGAATGGAACAAAGAGTCAATTCTGAATTTATAGTGATTGATTTTGCAAATATGTCTCTGAAGTCATCTACTGAAGGGCATTAACACAGCATGGATCCAGCTAGACCACCTCAAAGTGACCATGCATTCCAGAAGCGATCACTGAGAAGTCATTCAGGAACACCTCAAGGCCTAACATGGACAAATAGACAAGAGGACTTTAGCACTTGGGTTGGCTCGATAAATTCTTGGTGTGTTTTACCTTCTCGCATATGACTTTGTTTAACCACAGCATAGATTCCCCGTACCTTTTTTTCACAGGACTGAATCTCTGAAGGTCCATTTAAGGTGACTGTGAAACTTAGCAATAAGATGTGTGGAGAAGAATGAAACCTCTTAGGAGATGGCTATTTCACAAAATAACTGCCTCAAACGTTAAAAAGGTTGCCCTGATGCATATTGGTGGGTGCATAAGAAAGAGGTCCTAAGTCTGTAAGGTATTTCTAGAAAAAGCTCAACAGAAAGGAACCATGTATTGTGAGATTTCTGAATGATCACTATTATGCCATTCCATAGCTGTGTGAATGGAAAACATTTGACTCTCCTTCACTTAGCACAAGTCCTGAGGATACTGGGGAGTCTCAAATAATCTGTCTTATATATGAGTAAGAGGACTTGATATCTTCAAGAAATGGGCGGGTCAGGGCCAAGAACATTTGTGATTAGAACATTAGGACTCAAGAGCCACATCCGTAATCCCGGAGATGAGAATTAGGAATAGCCAATGGCCAGTTCTGATATCAGTCATGCCTACATGAGGAAGCTCCTTCAACAGGGATAGATGGTGGCTCAAAAAGGTCACAGAACACAGTACTCTTTTAGAGGATCCCAGTTAGGATCCTGGTTTCTATAGCATATGGCTTATACACCCTACAGCTTGAGTTCTAGCTGGACCTGAAATCTCTGGCCTCTCAGGTCACATGTCTGTCCCTAGACACATGTCTATATATAAGACCTTAAAGAATATTCCAAACAGTATATAAGAAATTTTGAAGATGAATACAAGGAGAAGCATTAAGGCCCATGTGCCCAGAGTAGATACAGAAGTTTTCCTACCCATCTGGCCCTGCTCTGTCTCAGTCCAGTGACATCATTGAATTGTATTTTCCCACATGTCACACATTCTATTTGAGATCCTGAGTTCTATGACTTTCTATCCACTAACAAAATCAGAATGCAGAGGATAGCTCCTAGCCAATTGGACATAAAAACAACCAGCTCTGGACAATGGGCAGCTTAGATGACAAGTCTTGAAGTGCTAAGATCCTCTTTGACCTGATGCGACTGTTCCCAACTATGCTATCAGAACCAAAATGGGATTTGAGGAACACCCTGCCGCTATACCAAGGCCAGGACACCTTGTCCACTGAGGAGTTACCATTGTGAACAAAAATCTGGGTGTTGGTGCTGAGACCAGATCCTTTTCTAGAGTAGAAACTGCTTTTAACCACTGGCTGAGCTCTCTCCAGCCCTTGATGCCACCATTATTAATGCTTTTAGCTTTGATAATTTACTTAGAGACTATGCAGCTCTCCACACTCAGGGACCAGATTTAGAGGAGGAGTCGGGCTGGTGATATTTTATGATGCTACATGGCTGGACAGTGCTCTCCTAGCATCTGATTATGTGTCTGAATTCTATGAATGGACACTGAATTTGAAGTGGATACCACTCTAGACCAGCATATACAAAACTTGTGCTGTCATCCTTAATCCAGCACTTCCTGTAGAACAAGGCAATACTTCACCTTTACTGCATTAACACTGAAGATCTTAGCCTGAGCAATCATCCAAGAAAGGGCAGAATTCTATGCATTAACAATTATTCAAGTATACAGAAGACAGCAGGGTTGATACGACTAACAGCAAATATGCTTTGCCTCAGTAGATGGAGGAAGGAATGGCAGGTTCTTCAAACTTCCCATCTGGAGCCTACGCCTCAACCATGGTCTCTAAGAAAGGTTACACACCTCCACTTGCCTTGGAGAACTTCTTGCAAGCATGCTTAATGACCCCCATGAACACTTACAAGGAGATTGGGAACCAGCATCTCACCATGATAGCTAAACATGCTCATATTCCCAACTATGATTTCTCTACCATGAGCTCTGCCACATTACCAGTCTCATTACCTGTCCTTCACAGGACCTGGTGGAGCATATAACCAGTGGTAAGGAAAATTATGTCTAGGAAAGGGGGCAGTGTAGCCAAAATCATTCTTCCCTACAATATGGCACAGATCATGATTCAGGTGAGCAAGTTTCCCGAAGGGTGGGCTGAGCTCCTAGAAACTTCTATGGAGGTCACAGTCTGGTATATGCAGTTCTCATCCCCTCCCCTAATAGTTCCTATACTTGCCCCTCAGATCATTAGCTTTGGAGCTGAGCACCAGCACTGGATTTGCACAATGGCCTCATGTGGAGTTGTGGCCCCATTCGGGACATACTTCTGCATTGCCACTTTGTACTTGTAATTCCTGGTGTTTAGTGAAAACCCTTGCAGGAGGTTCTGTTGAAATGTCTGAGTATTTCTTCAACAGTCAGCTCTTCAGCAGGGGAGGTCTCCCCATGTCCAGAGCCACCAACCACTCCCTGGGAAGTGGGCAGACTATCCAGGAACATTTGGGGATCCTATGGATCTTGGCTACTTCACCCCTGAGCTAGAAGTACGTTTTTCTAGAACAAACCTCAGATGACTCATCCAAGGGTTGACTAGGCTTCAGACATACCCCAGATGTTCACTGAAGGGCAAATGAGCCTCATCTCCCTGTAAAACAAATGTATTTCGTAGTGTCCACTGCAACATGAAGACGTCCTGTCCTTGCACAAAATGAGAATTCTTTACTATTTAACAATTCTTTGACAATTGTACATCATGCACTCCAATCCTACTTATTCCTGAAACACTATCCTGTCACCACTGAAACATCCAAGGGAAATCCCTTCACAAGTCATTTAAAAACAATGACTAGAAAACAACCTCACCCCTCTGTTTCCCATATATCTCCATTCATCCTATAGCATTGGGACTTCAGGGTGTCACCCAAGTATACCCTTTGGTCCAATGAGCCCTACCCACAAATTGTTCATGCAGGGTCTCGCTGGTCCATTTCAAGGCTTCTGGCACACCCTTATCCTGAGTTCAACTAAGCTCCTCTTGGATATCCAGTTATCCCCAGTCATGGGATGCAGGTTTTTGTTCCACAGGACCTGTCCCTTCATGCACTCCAGCAGGGTAACAGATGGAGGAATTACAGAGGGCTGGGCCTGTCCTACTTCCTGGACCAACCAGCTCAGCTACCAAGACCCACATACTGGGCCTTAGATTTAACCCACTGATTAAATTTTACCACTTGCACACAACTAGAGAAACAGCTAGGGTGAAAGCCCCTTCCATTCAACACTATGGAAACAGTTTTACTAAGGTCCACATGCCAGCCTAAAGGTCAGATCTGGAGACAGCCAGATGCAGGAAGCCCGCAGGTGAGCTCCAGCCCTTTAGCCCTCTGAACACAGGATACAGTTAGGAAAGTAACACGTGAGAAGATTTCTATCCTTAGGCAAACTGCCCTTGATCCATTGTACATCTCTCCTGTGACTGACCCAAAAACCTGAAGTGCTCGAACTTCAGCATTTTCATCCAAGTCCCTCTCATCTGGTTCAGATGGAATGATGAATCCACACCAGCTAGCTTCTAATTCCCACAGAAGATCTGAGGTTTACCTGTTTTTCCAGTTCATTATGCTGAGCCACTGCTCCCCTAAGGCACAGGTTTCTGAAGCCAGTCCCACTCAAGGGACCAAGAGCATGGTACCTGCACCATGACCTGTAGCCCTGCTTTCGACTCAGAACCATGTGTACTGGCCTGGGACATTTGCTGAGCCTGACACTGGACCCTGACACCATGCAGTCCTCTGGTCCCTGTTGGATCTGGATTTGCTTTGGATTGCAGATCTGTGTTGAATCTGTACCTTGAACCCAAGTCACTGCAATTTCCAGGGAGAGCTGGAGCTTAGCAAAAGCTGAGAGCAGAGAATAGCCAATCCACAGGACAGGAGGAGGAAGGCGTCACAGCTGCCAATGCACAGGACAGGAGGAGGAAGGCGTCACAGTTGCAGGTCAGGCTGGCCCTTCAGGTTATGTTCCCCACTCAAGGGTGGCCATCTAGGTCGCCAGAACTCCCAGGGTATAAGCCACTCTCCCCAGGAGAGCTGCTCTCTCCTCAGTCTTGCCCAATACAAGGCTCTGGGCTGACTCAAGGGCAAAGAGGTCTTAAACAGCCGTAAGGAAAACACTCAATGCAGGTCTCTTAGCGACCAGCCATGGCTCCTATTCCTACACTGATTTTAGTTCTCTTCAGCTGAGAACACATGAAGACACCTTGCAGTCCCCTCGCCCCATTTGACTCCTGCTGCAGGCCAGCTCAAGTTATCTCACTGAAGGTTCTGGAAAATCTTAACTCCATATTCCTAAGGAGCCTAAAGAGAATAGTGCACGAGGGTTGTCCCCTCTGATGACCTGGCATCTGAAAGCTGACCTCCTGTCTTTTGAAAACAAAATGACCTGAATAAAGTTCACTGAAGTCCAAGTACATCTCAATCAAGCAATCCCAGCCGGAAAATTCAGGTACAGCTGCCATCCATGAATAGCTATTCATTAAAGACCTTTGTGAATTAGATACCTCTAGATCATGCTGTCACTGAGCCCTTCTGGGATATCTAGTCACTCATAAGAGGATATTAGATGCAAATCAGAGGGACAACCGTGCTACATTCCCACAATCCCAGAGAAGCTAGGCAAAAAAGGATGACCCTAAGAGGGGCACACATGGAAGACCCCAAGAAGGGGAAATAGTTTAAGATCTCCTGGGTAAACTGGGAGAGGGACATAGAAGGGAAGAGATGCAGATAGGAACATGAGGGATCGAGATGGTTTAGTTGGGAGAGGGATAGAGAGCACAATGAAAGATCTTGGTAGAAGGAGCCATTATGGAGTTAGGGAGGAAACCTGGTGATAAGCAAAATTCCCAGGAATCCAAGGATGACCCCACCTAAGATTCCTACCAGTAGTGGAGAGGGTGCCTGAACTGACCTGCCCTTGTAATCAGATTAGTGACTACCCTAATTATCATCCTAGAGCCTACATCTAGTAACTGATGGAAGCAGATGCAGTGATTCACTGCCAAGCCCTGGGCTGAGCTCCTGGAGTTCAGTTGGAGAGGGAGGAGCCACGGGTGGGGTTAAGATCATGATGGGGAAAACTAGAGACAGCTGACCTGAGCTAGTGAGAGCTCAGACTCTTGAGTGTCACCTGGGGAACCTGCACAGGGCCAAAGTAGGCCCTCTGCATGTGGGTGACACTTGTGTGGCTTTCTGTTTGTGGCGCTCCTGGCAGGGGGACCAGGACTTATCCTGTGTGAAGGAACTGGCTTTGTAGAGCCCATTCCCTATGGTGGGATACCGTGCTCAGACTTGATACAGGAGGAGTCTGGTACTACCTCAACTTGGCTTGCCAGACTGATTAACTCCAAGGGAAGTCTTATCCCTAAGAAGGGAATAGGGGTAGGAATGGGAGGGGAAGGGAGATGGGAGAAGGGGAGGAAGAGGGAACTGGGGTTGGTGTGTGAAGTGAAAAAAAATTTAAAAGATTCTTGATCTTTAACACATTGGTATAGGAGCATCACCTTGTTCCATTTGTGGAAAGGGTCCACATCTTCCTAACGAGCAGGTCCTTGGCCTCAGCAAACTTGGCAGGATTGTAGAAATCTATAGTGGACTATAGTAGAAGACTACAAGTTCATGAACGCCTCAAATTGCGGTGGCCATCACAGAAGCCTTGCAGCCTGCTGGCGTTTGGGTAGTGATTGAAGCAACACGTGTATGGTAATGCGAGGGGTGCAGAAAATGAACAGCAAGACTGTCACCAGCACCATGCTGGGCGTGTTTTGGGGAGACCAAGACTCGGGAAGAGTTTCTCATGCTTATCAGGAGCTGAAATTCGGTGTGTGCACATGGCCCGGTGTGCAAACCCCACTGCTACCAGCATTGTCTGTCTCAATCATGCATTCCAGTTTCAATTGGTACAAGCATGAATTTTGTTTCTCACCATGAATTGTATTTAATTTACAGATATGTCAAAAGAAATTAACTGAGGGGGAAAAATGATCTCCCAATACCAGGGAACAAACATCTACAGCCTTTTCATGTTGAAAGACTTCTCTAGTTCTTCCTTGGTAATACAAGACGATTTTCTGAGAACCAGTTTCTGTCTCCAGCAAGAAAGTGATTAGGTACATGTAGTCAGTATAATGGAAGTTATATTTTATTCTGAGGGTTATCACACAGAAGTTCCTCATTAGGATCCTAAGCCTATCTCTATGGCTGCTCAGTGGTGTGAAGTTATCTTAGCTAAAGATGGTCTATTCTCTTATGCGAGCCTGATTCAAGGGTGGGAATCACTGGGGAGACTCCAGTCAGGGGGGCAGGGACAGACTCTCCAGCTGCAGGGCAGATCAAGGTGGTGTCTCTAGCAGTCCTGAAGATGTGACAGCAATGTATTGCTCTTGGTCTCTGCTCATGCACTGTCCAGTGGGCATCCTGGAGTTCCAGTTCTGCTGTCTTGAGCAAGTGATGTTACTGGGTTCTGGTTATCAGGTACAGCTTTGGGGGTACTGGAGTTCCTGACTAATTTTACATGTGTGATAGCTATTCTTGGTTGTCAACTTCCCTACATCGGGAATTAACTAAAACCCAAATGGTTGGCACACCTGTGAGTTATGTTTGCTTAACTTGAACTGGGAAGCTCTGATTCTAATCTGGATCTTTGAGGTAGGAAGAAATGCCTTTAAATCCAGATTCTTGGCCATTCTGTTCATACTCCCATTTTTCAATTAGCTGGACTGTAGACTTTAAGACATTCTCAAATATATATGGAGACATTCATTCTATAAATTCTCCGAGAGCCTTGACTAATACAGGTATACAGACTTCTGTTCTGTAGAACCACTTCTGGCAACAGTCTGTACACCTGTAGGAAGATGGCCAATAGACTGAGATGTTCATCTTTGAAAATGATGTGACCCACCTTACTTGAAAGGCTTTGTCACAAGTTGGACAATTCACACAATTGCTCTGCATTTGCTGCTGCTCCAAGGTGAACATCTTCATGACAAGAAGGATGGAAGCAGAACTTTTGGATACCAGAATGAGTTTCTGTACACAAGGCCTGGGTTTTGGCTACATTTCCCTATCTGTGGGGTCTATGGTGCATTCCAGCAGTTGAGAGGTTGAGGCAGAAAGATTTTGAGTACAAAGCCACTTTGACTACATAGCGAGGTTCTCTTGGGGGAAAAAAAAGGAGAGGGCATGGAAAAGGCTTATTTCTATCCAGATACTTCTGATTGGCATTTTCTGATCCTTTCTATACATATAACATGTATAGTCTTATATGAAGAGACTTTTTTTCTTACTCTGGCTGACCAAGAATCCACTGTGTATCCCAGACTGCCCTGGAATTCACTGTGTAGCCCAGGGCTAGCCTGAACTCAGCAATCCTGCTGAATCTTCCTAACTGCTGAGTTGGTGACCTCAATCACTGCACCTGGTCTGAGTCACTAGGTGACAATTAGGATAAGTATATGAAGTTACAACTTTCTCATAGTTAATTTGTATGAAGGTAAGAATAATGAGACTATTTTTTTAATCTCTTTAATATTGAAAATTACTTTCTAAGGAAAAAACCTACTCAGACCATCCAATTAGTGCTGACATGGGTGTGGGGTCAACTGGAGTGTGGCCAAAAACCCTCCCAAAAAGGGGCTTTCATCTCCCCCCCCCAGTCATCAAGTGCCAGTGGCTTCTCAGTTGTGTGGAACTTGCACTAGAAAGCCTAAGAAGCCATTCTTCCTAAAGACCTGGCGTATGAATCCAGTCCTACCCCTTTTTACAAGTAGAGGGAACTTGTCCAGTCATAGGGAGAGCTTATTACTGAAGGAACCTGGGATATTTGGCTTCTTCGGGAATTGACACTAAGCCGCCCCACCTCCCCAGGTCCGCCACTAGTTTAACCCTATTTGAGTGAGGTTTTAGCTGTTTTCTTTAATTAGGAGAGCTCAAAGCTACTGTGAATTTTCTAGATTGCTCATCACTCGGGCTCTGACTCCTCAGTATTAGAGAAAGATTCTTTAGATAAGACAGCATTCAAGTGCGGTAGACTAGAGCTTTTAGCTAGGAAAGAATTGAGAGCATTCCCTTCCCTCTTGAGGAGTTCTAGGAAGAAAGCATTGTTCTGACTGAAAGCAAGTCAGGAAGGCCCGGGAAGGGTAGAGAGACAGGATTTCCAGAAAACCAAAGAAAGCACGGCTAGCCAGACATGAGGCAATGACAATACTTCAGACCGTGGCCCTTTAAAAGTCACCCAGGAAGATAACTGACAGTTTCCTAAGCTGCAGGCTTTCCCATGCCTTCCCCAGGACTCTCTTCCAGGGCTCTAGTACTGATGAGAGCTTCCCACCCCTCCCTTCCCCACTTTCCCTTTTGTCATCCCCCCTTTTAACATAAGGACCCCTTCAGAAAGGACACCCTAACAAGTGTCCAGAGCAGAGGCAGGGCAGGAAGGTTTTTATAGTGTGTGGAAACTCACTCTCACCCCTGCTCCCAAAGCATTCTGGGTAAGCAGCCTGGTTTCTGGTTTCTGATAGGCTCTCCTCTGTCTCCCTTAGTTACTAGCTAGATCCCGCCCCTATTCTGGCAAGTGACCAATAGCAGTAAAGGAAGCTGAGAATTTTACAGCCAGACTGGATGGTGGATCTGAATCCTCCCACCTCCCCAACACCTGCTTCCCATATGTGGTCATCCCTAAATTGCAACAGAGCAACCTGTACTCATTTTTCTTGGCTCAATTACAGTAAAAATTCAAGTCATAGCCTGGGAGGGTGTTGGCAATTAAAGTAAGGACATTAATTGGTAAGGAGTGCGGATCTTGTATTAAGATGGGCATGTGTGGATAGATCCTACCGAAACTGACAGCTTTGAACCCTCAGATTCAAGTGTTTGGCTCTAAGCAGTCTCTACACTAAGATGTGCTACATACGCCACTCCCTGAAATCTTTTTACCTTTAAGTTAATCCTCATTGTCTGCTAAACCAGCAGTGACTTTCTCTGAAGGAGATGCCAGTCAAGACAATACTTGAAGTCCCTTCAGGGCCCACCAATAGTTGGCCCTAGACCTATAACTGGACCTAGAGCAAAGCAGGCTTCTAGAGGGAAGGTACAAAGTAGTCATGAGGAGGTGCACTATACTAAAGAGCTCAATGAGTTTGCTAATTCATTCAAAGCCACAGTGTGGGGATAGTTACAGGAATGAAAAGTGTGGGATAGTAGAAGGAGCACAAGAGAACTGGATTGGGCTGGGTTTGAAGTGAGCCCACTGAGTGGAGATTCTAGTTTTAATATGGAAGCTCATTTAAAAAGTTAACAATTAACTGACACCATTTGCCAAAATATGTCCTACTAAAAGGAGTTTGAGATGCCCGAGTTTGAGATGCCCGATGTCCCTTGGCCTAGTGTTGAAGGTGTTTTGAGACTCAGGGAAACAGCAATGCTAGAGGGTATGCTGTGTAAAACCTCGTCCCTCCACCATGGGAGGGTGCAGAAGACAGGCCTTCACTCATCCTAATGGTGAGGGTACCAGTACACTGCAAGAGCTGTTGTCAGCCTTTCTCCATGCGCCAGACCCGAGGGTTGCAGATGCTGCTCGGTTGGATGAATTAAATGCAGTGTTTCACACTTGGGCCCTGGGGTAGCGGGGGCAGGTGGCAGCAGTGAATCACCTAAAGGCAAGGTGATAGTTATAATGGGCAGCACAGATGAAGCAGAATCCATAATCGCCTGACCTATGTCAGCCTAGGCAAAGTGATTTTTATGGTGGCATGACTCATATGGACTTCTGGTACTGGCTAATCATGGTGTTTCCAGGCATGAAATAGATAAGCCTACTGAATTTTTGCTTTATCTGTAGAAGCAGAAAAATTCTCAAATGAAAGGCTACACCGGTTCGTGGCAGAAGGGAATCTCGGCCCGTGAATCAGTGTCAAGACTTGACTCAGTTTGTAGATCCAAAACCCCTTAAGAGGATGACAGTTTCCCCTAGAAAGAACCTGATAAGACATCTAACTTTTACTACTAGCTTTTCTGTAGTTTTCCCCCGAAGAGACCTATGGCCTTTTGCAAGGGTAACTCTGGTGGAAAGGGAACAGACTTATGGGGGTCTGTTAGATACTGGTTCTGAATTAAGGCCTATTCCAGGAGATCCCAAGAAACATTGTAGCCCTCCGGTTAAAATAAGGCTATGATTCCAGGCGATTAATGGAACTTTTGTTGAAGTTCTACTCACAGTAGGTCCCCACACAGTAGGTCCCCACACAGTAGGTCCCCACACAGTAGGTCCCCACACAGTAGGTCCCCACACAGTAGGTCCCCACACAGTAGGTCCCCACACAGTAGGTCCCCACACAGTAGGTCCCCAGCGGTGTTGCCGAACTCATACTATGGTTATTTCCAAATTCCTGAATATATAAGTTGGATAGATATACTTAGACGTTGGCAGAATTCACATTGATTCCTTGATCTGTGGACTGTTTTGGTGGGAAAGGCTAAATGGAAGCCTTGAGTTTCCCCTTTTCCTCTGCCAGTGAAAGTAGTGAATCAAAATCACATCGCTGAAGGAATTGTAGAAGTCAGTGCTGCCATCAAGGACTGGAAAGATTCAGGGGTGCTGGTAAAAGGCATCTCCCCTTAACTATCTGGCTTCAGGTGAATCAGCTGTCCCGAGGATAGGTTCCTGGACACACAGAGAAACACCCAGCCATTGCAGTGTGAAGCTGCAGGTAGGTTCCTTCCTTAAGGAATTTCAAGTGAGCTTCTGGGAGACCTAGTTCTGCCCTCCAGCCTCTAGGGTTTCTCAAGTCTTCAGTTTCACCCACGTACTCAGCTGTGATGCAGAATACGGTGAACATGTAAAATCTGCTTGGACACAGCCTCTGGACATCCTGGAGGAATGATCTAGAACTGAGTGGAAAGTCACGCTACTTCTGGACAGTCCCCTGTCCCAGGGCATGATCCTGTACTCTAAAAAGGGAGAGCAAGAGAGAAGTCTTCGCTTCAGCAGGCTGGACATAGGGCTTTAAAGTTGCCACTGTCATTGGCTCTGTCAGCTAGCAAGGACCTCCGAACACTAGTATCCACCCCAGGAACACCTCAGTCAAGCTCGTGCTGAAGCCCTAGAAAGACTTGTGAGCCCCCCTTCTGGAAAATCACATTCAATGACATGCCCGAGTTGAGCATGTCCCTGCATGAACTATGCACAGATGCCTTTGACTGGGCAATGGTCTGGGAAAGAGTGATCTCTGTCCCTCACACGGCAAGGCTCCTTCAGAAGTACTTTTATAGGTGCCTTTGGTGCAGAACCCTTGGACTTCCAAGCCCATGTACCACTTGCTGACCTAACAATCTGGGCTGTTCCTGAGCCCATGTTCTCAGACCAGATGCTGGCACATGAAACTCTAAAGGACTGACTCAAGGAAGCATGGGTATCAAACAGGGCCATGTCCTCCAAGGTCAGGGCTTGTACAGTCAGGATGGGAGAAAATACAGTCTACATTACCCCTATGGAATAGAACTTCTAGAATGACTCCATGCATGTCTATCATGAAGCCAAGAGCACAGCACTCAGGGTATGGCTGTCTGTGCCCATCAGCTTGAAGGACCTTATGTAGACACCCAAGGATGAGGGGTAGAGCATTATAACATGCTAACCATTGGCAAGCAAACAGCAGCTCAGCACCATGGTGATCTACGTCCTCCAGACCATGGTCTTCAGGCAGAGTGAAAGACCTCATTGCCATTTTGCCTTCAGAGCTTCATGTGGCGGGATCAAGAGACTGCAAACCTGGGTATGTGCCCAGGGTGGGTGTAGGGTAAAGTCAACAATGCCTTTGTCTGTGCCCTTCTCCCTGACAGAAGTGCATCTTGTGCTGTGCTTAACTGAGGTCAAGATCATGCTGCACTGGGTCGTTTTTAATGCAGTGACCCCACCTATTCAGTAAGCATGGGCCATCAGGGCTCAGCTGAAGATAGGACATCTGTAGCAACCACCCAACCCACAAAGCTCTGGGGACATTTCAGAAGGGAGGTCAGAAAGAGTGCTAATGCTGGGAGATGCTGCCTTCTGGGCAGGACCTGTTTTTACCTGCCTGTGTATGATCATGTGGGTGAAAATTTTCAGCATGACTTGGACAGAGTCTTTCACAGGTGCCACATGTAACTGAGAAGCCACTGGCAGTGATGACTGGAGGGGGTGAAAGTCATTTTTGGAGGGGTTGTTTGACCCCACACTAAGTCAATGACCCTACACTAGTGTTCAGTTATCAGTACTAGTTGGATGGTCTCACTAGGTTTTTCCCTTTAGTAATTTTGAATATTAAAGAGATTAGCAATAGTCTCAATTCTTACATTCATACAAACAATCAACTATTGAGAAAGTTGCAAGTCCATATACCTAACTAATCCTTAATTGTCACTGAGACTTACAGACCAAGTGCAGTGATACACGTCACCAGTTCAGCAGTTAGGAAGATTAAGCAAGATTGCTGAGTTTCCAGGCCAGCGCCTGGGCTACACAGTGAATTTCAAGCCAGTCTGGGCTACACATTGGATTCCAGGTCAATCAAAGTAATAAAAATCTTTTCATATATGGCACAATACATGTTATATGTATCAAAAGGATCAGAAAGGATCAGTAAATACCAATCAAGTTTCCAGATAGAAGCCTTTTCCATGCCCTCTCCCCATTTTTTCCTTGAGAGAAAGCCTCACTATATAGCTTTGAACTCAATTCTCCTGCCTCAACATCTTAACTGTTGGAATGCAGCATAGACCTGTGAACTGGGAAACTCAGAAGTACAGCTTTGAAAATCACGTGATCCACTTTCTCACAGGAAAGGCTGTGTCACAAATTGGACAATTAAAAATTTGGTCTGCATTTGCTGCTGGCTCCAAGGTGGACAACATCTTCATGACAGCTGCATCAACCTGTAGGATCAGAGCTCAGATGCACAGGCATAACTCCAGAGAAAGCCGGATGTGTTAGAACAGGAAGTGGAAGAGCAGCAGACTTGTAGGGAGACTGAGCTGCTCCAACTGACAGATTTTTTTTTTAATTGTCCAGTTTGTGACAAAGCCTTTCCAACGAGAAAGTGGATCTTTGAAAATCTTGTGATCTGCCATTTGAGTTTTCCAGCCTGCAGGAAGATAGCTTCAGAAAATAAGATGGGGATCAGAGGAACCCAATTTCAGTACCAGCCGTTATCTCAAGAGAAATTGATTGTTCTGAGGGGCTGAGTAGGTTTACAGAGAAATTTGTTATTGTTTGAGACCGAGTTTCTCTGTGGCTTTGTCTGTCCTGGAACTAGCTCTTGTAGACCAGGCTGGCCCTGAACCAGGGAAGTTAAAAATGGCATGTGTCTTTGGTGTCTGTCTATACACAGGTCTATGCAAAGGACACTGCCTTGTGGATTTCCTACACTAGTCTTTCTTGGAGTTTGGACCAGCTCAAAAAGGTAGTCACCCCAGTCACGCCTAGGCTCTATTGCTAATTCCTCCTGCCCCAGCCCAAGTGTGGCTGGATGACTGCCCAGTTCAGTATCCCGATTAATTGGGCACTTCATAGAATACCCACACCCACCCTGGGCAGCACTTCATAAAATACCCACACCCCTGGGCAGCACTTCATAGAATACCCACACATTCCCGGGCAGCACTTCTCGCTTCAGTACATGGAACCAGTGGACTGTGTCACCAATGTCCCTGTACTTAGCAAACTGGGGTAGAGTTAGCTGCTCTGGGTATCTCCAAACACGAACAGAAATGTTCAAATGCAGAGAACATTAGCCATGACAAGACCTGTTCTTTTGGCTTTGCCTTTCTGTACACCCAGCTACCTTTTTTGTCCTTTGAAAAATTAAGACTAGCGTGATTTCAAAGATTATGTGCAGTGCATTAGAAGCCCAGAGGCAACAGGAATGCTAGACTCATCCTGAGAACAATGAATTCTCAGCACTAGGAGGCTCAGACAGGGCTTTCTGGAAAACTAGGGCTGAGCTGCCTGCCAGCTCATTGGTGCCTTGTTCCTTGTGTGTGACAAAGTAGAGCTTATCCCAGTGAGGAAAGGCAGTGTGGCCCCACCGCCTCTTCCACACAGGCTCAATTCATGATGGATGCCTTTATGGTATCAGAATATTTCCCTGAAATATCCCTTTTAGCAATCTAGAAACCAAGACAAAAAACCGGAAGTGGACTGAATAGTCAATTTGACACACGAGAGTTATCTGAAAGTTCAGGTAAGAAAATGCCTCTCATAAGATCTGGTTGTGAGTCATTTTCTCAGTGATAGGGAGGCCAGACCACTGCAGTGGAGCCATCCTGGGCTAGTGGTCCTGGGTTCTATAAGCAAACAGGTTGAGCAAGCCATGAGCAGCAAGCCAGTGAACAGCACTCGTCCATGGCCCCTGCATTGGCTCCTGCCTCCAGGTTCAGGCCTTGTTCAAGCTCCTACCCTGATTTCCTTCAGTGGGCTATGATACGGAAGTGTAAGCCCAACAAACCCTTTTCCTCCCCAGCTTGCTTTGGGGGTGGTGATTCATCACAGCAGTAACCCTAAGATGACTGTCAATATTTAGACCAGATGATGGCAAAACATATTTGGATTCTAGCAGGACGGTAATTTGTGTCAGCTTGTCAGAGTCGCTTGACTAGAGGAAACAATTGAACAAATATACCTCCATCAGACTGCCTGTAGGCAAGTCGGTAGGGCAGTTTCCTGATTAAGGATTGGATTGATGAGGGGGTCTCAGCTCACAGGGGATTGTGCTGCCCTGGGCAGGTGGCTTGGGTTACGAAATAATCAGGGGGAGAAAGCAATAGACAGGAAGCAGTAAGTTTAGAGTAAAGCCAGTAAGCAGAGTTTCCTCTACGATTTTGGCTTCCATCCCTGCATGGCTTCCCCTCAGTGGATTGTGGACCTGGGACATGTAAGGCAAAACCTTTGCTCCCAAGTTGCTTTTGATCATGGTGTTTGTCACAGCAATAGAAGCACTAACTGAAACCCAGAGGGCTTCAGTTATCACAATTAAGCCCAAACAATATTCCCGTTTACCGCGTTCACCAAGCACAGGCTCATGTGATGCTACAGCTGAGACCAAGAAGTTTCCAGTGATGAGGATCTAACCCAACTTCATATCTAGAAAAGGAGCCAGGATCCCAGCGGGTGAGCTGCAGGGCTTGTCACCTGCTGCAGCTCCGTGTGCCTGTCCGTTCCTTGCAGTTAAGGCTCTATCAGCAGTGGGCCCACTTAGGCACCACTCTTTCACCACCCAGACCCCATCCCCCTCTCCGGCGTGAAACGATCTGTGAAGCACTTAAAACTGGAGTTCTCTAAGATTTACCTCAGACTCGGCCCTGGTTCACACCTGGGCTCAACTGATAGTGATTATGACTTGCCCACTTTTCCTAGCATTAGCTTTACACTGTGGTTTCAAGTCTACCCGGAGGCTAAGCAGGCTCCTTCCTCTCGGATCAGCCCCATGCACAAGGCCTTCACCTCTTCCCTTAGAGGCTCTGCTTAGGCCACTCAGATTTCAAGTGCTTCCTGAACCACTCTCTTGCCTGTTATTAGTATCTGGAGTATGGATTTTTAGTCCTGCATGTATCAGTTTTCACCTTGAGCATCTCATGTTAAGGCTACTCTTTGGAGCCATTTGCTGCATTTGTCAGGGATCGATTGATCAGGTAAATGCCATTAGGTACAGATCTGAGGCAAATGCAAGTTCTTTGAACTGTAGCTGGCTTCCCCACGTAAGGAAAACCACCCAGGAAAAACTGGGCTTCTTGGAACCTTAATTCACCCTGATACAGGGTCCCTCCTGACCACACAGCTTTTTGGTCTATACTGCACCTAGATTCACTTTGGCCAGCACTCTATTGAACCTGTACTCAGGAGTCAATGACAGCATTCCTTCAGGAGAATACTGGCTTATAGTGAACACTCAAGAGCAACTTAAGCCTGTAAGACAGGTAGAGTCAAGTATCCCAGAGATACTTGGTTCCTCATACTATTCCCACACACCTCTTCCCCTCAAGTGAACAGAGGTGTGACCATTTCAGACACGGGACCCCAGGAGCAGTCAAAAACCACTGCTCCTTAAGCTGTCCCCTAAATAACATACCCCGGCTGCCATACCCCTGTGGCACATTCATTCTTGTCAGCTGAGTGCATGGAAGACACTTTCTCTCTCGTGCACCTCTTTGGCTTCCCTAGCAGCCCAGCTGATCCTGTTTCTGCTAAGGAATCCTTTAGCCGCCTGCTCCAAAGAGTAACAGCTAGGAAGCCTAAGAAAAGGAGAAAAGCCATTCGCCCTAAAGACCTGGCGTATGAATCCAGTCCTATCCCTTTTTACAAGTAGAGGGAACTTGTCCAGTCATAGGGAGAGCTTATTACTGAAGGAACCTGGGATATTTGGCTTTTTCGGGAATTGACACTAAGCCGCCCCACCTCCCCAGGTCCGCCACTAGTTTAACCCTATTTGAGTGAGGTTTTAGCTGTTTTCTTTAATTAGGAAAGCTCAAAGCTACTGTGAATTTTCTAGATTGCTCATCACTCGGGCTCTGACTCCTCAGTATTAGAGAAAGATTCTTTAGATAAGACAGCATTCTAGAGCTTTTAGCTAGGAAAGAATTGAGAGCATTCCCTTCCCTCTTGAGGAGTTCTAGGAAGAAAGCATCGTTCTGACTGAAAGCAAGTCAGGAAGGTCCGGGAAGGGTAGAGAGACAGGATTTCCAGAAAACCAAAGAAAGCACGGCTAGCCAGACATGAGGCAATGACAATACTTCAGACCGTGGCCCCTTTAAAAGTCACCCAGGAAGATAACTGACAGTTTCCTAAGCTGCAGGCTTTCCCATGCCTTCCCCAGGACTCTCTTCCAGGGCTCTAGTACTGATGAGAGCTTCCCACCCCTCCCTTCCCCACTTTCCCTTTTGTCATTCCCCTCCCTTTTAACATAAGGACCCCTTCAGAAAGGACACCCTAACAAGTGTCCAGAGCAGAGGCAGGGCAGGAAGGTTTTTATAGTGTGGAAACTCACTCTCACCCCTGCTCCCAAAGCATTCTGGGTAAGCAGCCTGGTTTCTGGTTTCTGATAGGCTCTCCTCTGTCTCTCTCCCTTAGTTACTAGCTAGATCCCGCCCCTATCCTGGCAAGTGACCAATAGCAGTAAAGGAAGCTGAGAATTTTACAGCCAGACTGGATGGTGGATCTGTGAATCCTCCCACCTCCCAAACACCTGCTTCTCATATGTGGTTGTCACTTAATTGCAACACAGAGCAACCTGTGCTCATTTGTACCCAGACTCTTTTCCTTCAGCTTCAATACTGTTAGATATCACCTGGTGTGCCCTTAAGCCCAGGTTATCTGAGTTTTTCATCTTCATTTTTATACCTCAGCCCTTGGGGAAGGATTTCAGAGCATGGAATTTAAACAGCTCCAATATTTGTGTCATCTAAGAAAATGTGTTTTCTTCTGAGATACTGCTCCTGTTAGATTGCTCTGATGCTCCCAAGATTTCCCTTTTTTCTTTTATAAGTGGAGTTTCATTGGCTCCAAATAAACACTGTTTCCTGGGGAGGTGGGTAGAGTTCAAGATGACTGCCTACTGCCTCATTTCTGCACACTCTCCACCTCCTCCGTGGAGTGTCCAGAGCGGCAGGAGGCCATTAGCACTCTCACAAGGGCCAGTTTAGGACCTCAGACATCCTGAGGACATGATAGAGTGTAGGGTAACCTTTTCCAGAAGTGTCAGATTGAGAGGGCAGGCCATAGTGCTGAAAGACTTGGGAAATGAAAGGCGGCATTACATGTTGCGCCATTATTGGTAGCAGGTGAACTTGACTAAAGCCTCCTGCCCTAGGATCACGTGCTCCAAAGACAAAAGTGTGAACTTCGACACCAGGTGCTTATGCTTTTCTTGATAGTAACTTGACGGGTCCGTGAGCACCACTTCCTTTCTGTTTCAAACAACTGCCAACTCACTCTGAGCTTTCTTCTTTTTCTTGGCTCCTGAAGTCCCTCTGTCCTTCCTCTACCCATACCCAGCCAAGAATGCTGCTCATCTCCTCAAATGAAAGCAAAGCCATCCTCCATGACTAAGATGTGAGAATTTTGAGGAAGACAGCTCAACTCCGTATGTTCATCAAGTGCCTGTCAAGAACCTTCAGAGGTAGGGAATGGTGGGGGACCTTGAAGGGCCACATTCCAGTGTTTGGTCCATCAGTAGCTTGTCGCTGGCCCTGTTCCATGCCAGCACCACTTGTACCTCCAAATAGCACCCGCTCTAGCTGGCTGCTGTCATTTTTTTCCATGTCATTTTATTTTAAGTTTCAAAAAGGATACAATGACCTTGACTCTGGAATAAAGGCAAGAAACTTAATTTTTTATTTTTATTTATTTTTAGTTTCTATCCGTGTATGTATTTTGGATTTGTGTATGTCTTGCACTATGTGTGTGCCTGGGACCTGAGGAGGTCAGAAGAGAGCATTCGATGTCCTGGAACTAAAATTATAGATGGTTCTGTACCAGCATATGTGTGTTGGAAATCAAGCCTACAAGGTAACCAGTGCTCTTAACCGTCAAGCCCTATCTTCAGCCCCAGTGTGTGTTTTCTGAATAGATAAGAAGCAGAAAAAGAGGGGATATTGTGATGGTGGTTGTTGTCAGCTTGACCACATCTGAAATTAACTAAAACCCAAATGGGCTGGTCACACCTATGAGGGAGTTTTTCTTAATTAAATCATTTGAAGTGCAAAGATCCATCTTTAGTCTGGGCCACACCTTCTGTTGGCAGTCTATATAGAGGACACAGAGGAGGTTTGCTCTCTGCCTGCTTGCTCTTGCTCTTCATTCTGTCACTGTCATTGGAGTCCACTTCTTCGGGATTCAGCATATACTGAGGACCAGCTGAGACATCATCCAGCCTTGTGGACTGAGAAATGACTGCATTCTTAGTAGAAGTTCATTGTTTGACTAGTCACAGCCTGTAATATGTGTATGAATTCATTCTGTCCTCTAGAGAATCCTAACTAATACAGATTTAAAAAAAAAATCAAATTCTTCTTCCCTCTGTCTTCGCTTGTAGTGATGCACTGGAGTCAGTTCTGGAATTCCTTAAGCTGTATTACAAGATGAGGAAGAGCGCATTGCTGGAGGGTGGAGCAAAAAGAGATTTGAGGCAAGAACTGGTCCAGTTCTCCTCTGTCCTGAGCCCCGCCTGTCACAGCTATGAGTCAACACTGAGGTTTTAGCAGTAAGTAAATGTGCATTGTCTGTGTGACACTAAGACCTTGGGGATGGCATGTGATCTTAGTGGGCTTTGATTCCTCTGCAGAAAAGTGTGAAGATAATGTACCCATGACCTCTTAATGAGCTAACACAGAGAAGGCACAGGAAAGGTGATCATATCGAAGTCAAGCACTTGTCATATGCTATTCTTGACTAGGTCACACAGTCACTAAGGCTTAACTGCTAACATTTACCCCTCCTGGTTAACTTTAACTCAACTGACACAAGTTCAAGTCATTTTGGAAGAGGGAACCTCAATTGAGAAAATGTCCCTACCAGATTGGCCAATGGGCAAGTCCTTGGTGCATTTTCTTAGCTGACGATTGACATAGGAGTGCCCAGCTCACTGTGTGGGTGCTGCCCATGGGCTGATAGTCCTGGGTGCTATAAGGAAGCTGAGTGGAGGAGCAAGCCAGTAAACAGCATTCCTCCACAGCCTCTGTAGCAGCTTCCCACTCCAGGTCCTGCTTTGAGGTCCTGTCTTGACTTCCTCAGTGATGGCCTGTGATGTGAAACTGAAAGATGAAATCATTGCTTTAGTCTCAAGCTGCTTTTGGTCATGGTCTTTATCACAGCACTAGAAACCTAACAAAGACATGCACTTAGCCCTAAGTGTGCGCCATTGGTTGTTTGGGAACCACTGGGAATCTCAGGGGGATTGTGAGAGTGTCTTAACCTGCCCATATGCTCCCACTAACAGTCAGATTCCTGAAGATGAGGGGGCCTTGTGTGTGGCTCCTGTGCAGGGCCTGATTGATCTATTTCTGTTCTTTAGATTAGAAGGGAAAACTTCTCCTTCGTGGAGAAATAGCATAGTGATAAATGGTTAATTTGGTGTCTAATGCACCATAAGTAGACATGGTGATGGCAGCTATTGCCTAATGTCAGACAAAACTGTCCTCTTGGTCTCTAATTGGGTTCTGGGATTAGTTCCAGGGGGATCAAGAGGCTGCCTTCTCTGAGGAGAAATGGAGAGTAACTGAAGATGGCGCAGCATGGCAGGTGAGTCTCTCTGAGGGGAAGGGAGTGTGAAGCAATACCTTAAGGCAGTCGGCATGTGGGGTCTGCCCAGCATCTCTTGGGGAGCACTGTGCTGGGTGGGGTCTTCCCAGAGGAGGAGCCGGATGCCTATGGTGACTGCAATGTGTACAAAGAGAGAAAATGGCAGATCAGTCTGAGGCTGACCTCCAATCATTGGCTTCTGCTCCTGTCTCTGCAGGCTGGGGGCAGTGGCTCCTCTTGGCCTGTCCCCATTTATACTTAATGAGAACTTCTAGAGTAGAGGTTGTCTGATGGGGTTTCTCATCTAGGAGGTCTAGATGAGGTCTGAGAAACTGCATTTCCAACTGGTGCCTGCTGGGGTGCTGGGCAAAACTTGAAGAGCAAGGTTAAAGCCTTGCCATGGAATAAAGGCCGGCACCCTGCCTGCTCTGTTTCAACCAGGACTGTGAGGGATGCTGCAGGAGCTGTTCTCAGAAGACAAGGGATAGCAAGAACCTAGGAGCAGAGACCTGCCCTAGAGTTCTACGTTGTCCTCTTGGTAGGCCCTGGGGGAGAGTCCTGTACGCAGGAGGCAGCTGGCATCCCCACCTTCCTTAGAATCCTCTATGGAATGAGCACTTCCCTCTCTGGCCCCAGAGCCTTCCTGACATGTGACTGTGCTGACCAGAACTGCTCTCTGCCCTCTGCTCTGGGGTCTTAGACAAACAGAGGCTCCAAGGCTGCGAGGTACCTCATGCCCAGAGGACAGTCAGAGATGACAAGGGACCTGTCTCACAAAATCACCAGCTGCCCTATCATCTGGTTAATTAACTGAGAAAGTGAAACGAGACACTGAAGTCTCAGTGGTGTTGGAGAGGACCTTTGATGCCTCTAAATGTGGATGGCAGAGAGATGGGCAGTGCTGGGCTGACGTGACATCTTCCATGAATGGCTGAGCAGCCTCTGTTAATTGTGGCTATTAAACTCCTTCCCTGGGAGTTGTTTTTGATGCCTGTGGAATAGATTAAGACTGTTTTGAGTCCCCTGGGGTCTCCTGTGGAGCATAATTATAGCTGCACTGGAATCAGGATTCAGGTCAACAATTACCTTTAATGAGATGTCTGAAGAGCATGGCCAGTGAGATGGCGCCTTGGGGGAGAGGAGAGGGTGAGGAAAGCATCAGGACTGGGGGGTCAGGGATGAAGATTTTACAAAAAGGTGAATAGAAATGAGACCATGGGAGAGAGAGGGAGGGAGGCCAGCTAATGAGGGGCATGGAGAAGAAGGGCTAGTTAGAAGCAGGCCAATGAGCTACGGACAGGTGAGTAGACTCTTTGGGTCCTATAGTGAGCCAGGCAAATTTCAAAGATGAACAGAAAACAGGTCAATAAACAGGACTACGACTGGGCATCTATGGAGAGGTCTACCATCTTGGAGTCAGACATTTCTGTCATGTCTGTTGGGACATATCAGGGAGTGAATGTTTTCGTCAAGCACACCAGGCTTCTAGCCCCAAACCCTCCCCTTTAGAGCTGTATTGCTTTGGGTTTAATCTCTAAACCTGCCTGAGCCTATTTCCTAATGTGTCAAATAAATGTTAAGCATAAAAGTTTTGAAACCCTCTTTGGAAGGGAGCGTTGTCTGGAGTGTGTCAGGTGTGCAATGAGTTACTAATTTAAGGAGGACGGCTGAGTGTGAGAGACATGAACCTTGTCTAAGGGTTCAAGACCAGTTGATAGCAGAATTGTTTCAATTTGCCTGATTTTCAATGCTACCAAGGAATATATGCATGAGAGAGACAGCTGCTCTCCACAGAGACTCTGAGCCATGTCCACAGACCGTGTAACTTAGGGCAGTGCTCGGGGAGAAGCCAAGCTACACGCTATGAACCATGGCAGGAATTGAAGCTCCATTTGCACAAGCTTTACGGGTTGGCCTTTCTTATTCCTCCATGTGTGTATAAAGGTACAACATTTCAGAGATCCCTCTGCAGGTGTCTGTGTCCCTGGTACAGTCTCATCACCCAGGAGCACACATCTACCTAGAGGACAGCGACAGTCTGGCAGAAGCTGGTCTGGCTGTCCTTTGACTTCTAGAATCAGCCTGTGTGAGCATGAGAAGGTTTGCCCTGACTCCACAGGCTGCTCCTAGCCAAGGACCACCCAGTAAGGATACTGGCTGAGTCATTTCTCTCCACCCCATAGAGGGGCTCTCTCCCTCCCCTTCCCTCTTTCTCTCCCCCCACCTGCTCGTGTCTCTTGTGGTTCTTCCTCCTCCCCAGCCTCCTAGTGCCTCTCTAGTCCTTGCTCCTTCTGCCTCCATTCTTCTTTCTCCCCTGTCCCACCCCACTCTACCCCCTGCCGCCAGATTCCCTTTAGATTCAAACACCATTTGTCTGAAGACAAAATAAACCCACACCCTTCACCTTTTCTAGGAATATCCCTCCAAAAACCTTTCGCAGCTTCTGATGGTTCATCTTCCTTGTTAGCATGATAGGATGTAGAATTGCCATTTGGACCATGTAGAGGCTGGCCGAACCAGAATAAAAGGGTCTGGGTGGTCATGGAGCTAGATGACATACTCATTGAGAATGCTAGATGAAAGAAAAGTGGACTCCTGAGTTGTCTGAGCCATTAGTATTCAGTCTTTCAATTAAAAAAAATCTGGCCAGGCGGTGGTGGCGTACACCTTTAATCCCAGCACTCGGGAGGCAGAGGCAGGCGGATCTCTGAGTTTGAGGCCAGCCTGGTCTACAAAAGCTAGTTCCAGGACAGGCACCAAAAAGCTACAGAGAAACCCTATCTCTAAAATCCAAAATAAATAAATAAATAAAATTTAAAAATATCTAAATTTGTATTTTAACTGAGACCAGAAGTGTTCTCTGCAAGACTGACCAGTCCTGCAGGGTGAGGTGTGTGCCCTGTGGAGATGTCAGGCTGATTCCTCACATAAGGATAATGGAGGCGTGGGAGGCTGGGCCCTGGGGAGACTCAGAGGTCTACGTGAAGAAGCAATGTGATGTGGCCCAAACCGTCACTTGATAGTGGAAAGATCCACCTGGACCCGAGCTGAAGCCAGAAAGGATGGGGGCTAGAGGAGGCTAGTGTGTGAAGAAACAGCACGGGGACCACTGATGATCACCATGTGGTCCTGACCAGAGAATCACATGCCGAGGGTAGAGCGTGGAAGTACACCTTGGGGTGGGCAAACAGACCCTGGGATGGACTCCCTGGTACTGGTGATGATGTGAGCCATGTGTGATGACAGTGAGTAGGTGCTAATCACAGACCTAGAGAAGTGGTGAGAGGCTGGTCCTTCCCATGGTACATCAAATTCTGTGCCCTGTCAAAGTCTTAAGTACCCAGGATCACTTATCCCAAAGGAAGGCCTCAGTGGCACCCTCCACCTCTGGGCATCCCCTGGACCCTGTTCTCTCAGTGTAGCCATTATCAACCCATTATTTCACGCTGTGTAGCTGAACATAACAGTGCTTGGTAAAGACAGCAATGTCTGTATTAATTACTTCAGCACTTCCCATGATCTCTGGCACATTAGAGCCCTATAAACAACAGGTGGGACGGGATGGGTGCTTCCATGGTGAGGGAGGACAGTGTGAGGGCTTAGATATGACAGGAAGTGGGGGTTGCTGCATTTCCTCTAGACTGCTGAGATTCTGGGCGCCTCCAGGAATGGGAAGCAAGCATCAACAGTTAAGCTGACTTTAGCAAGGTTCTGGTGCTCCTAAGATTGGCATCATTCATGGTCTCCCACTGGTGGTGCTGTTTCGGATGCTGTGGAACATTTCAGAGGTAAGACCTCAATGAAGGAACCAAGTCACTGGAGGGTGGGCTTTGAGATTTGTGCTAGGTTGAATAAGAATGCCTCTCATGTTTTGAACACTAGGTCCTTAGTTGATGATGCTGTTTGGGAGGTTTAGGAGGTTGCAGCCCCCTCCCCATTCTATACACACACACACACACACACACACACACACACACACACACACACACACACACACACACACACACACTCCTGAGATGTGTTTTCTCTGAGGAAGAAAATCAAAAGGCCACATTTAAATGTAGGGAGAGGATCCAGGGAGGGGACTCATCACCTGGCGGCTTCTACTCCAGTTTAATCATTTCATTACTAATTAATGGGGTCATTACTGCATTCCAAAGAGAAAGAACTATGATTAAAGGTTAATGCCATTGGTGCAATGCATCCCACCTGAAATTACATTATAAAAATGTCCAGAGTGCTTAATTGAACCTATAAGTAACAATGTAATTACACTCAATGTGTGTGCGTCTGTATGTCTTTGCTCTTCTCTGAGGTGCAGAGAGCCCCACGTGGGTCAGTTAAAGGAGAGTGTGGTGATTTTCCAAAACAACATCTCCATTCCTCTAGTCTCCTCTGCTTTGTCCACACCCCCGGGTGTGTGTGTGTGGTGCATGCGTATATTCCTGTATGTGGGAGCCAGGCTGTGGCTCCTCATCTTGGGGTTGTACATCTTGTCTTATTGACAGGGTTTCTTGCTGTCCTGGTGCTTGCTTATTCAGCTAGGCTGACCCGGGGACCAGCCTGTCTTTACTTCAGTGCTGGACCAACCACATACAAGAGCACCTGGTTGCTCTACACGGTTATGTCAATACCATGCCTTCTTGTGTGCTCTGTGGGCACGGTACTGGTACATGCTGGTGCAATGTCTAGACTTTGGGTGGCTTTTAGGTGCCTTCAGCAATCTGTCCCCCCATCCCCAGGATGCAAAATGTTAATTAAAAAAAAACACTAAGATCTCCATTATTTTAGTTACCATTTGAAGCAGCCCAAGCAACAAGAAAGTGCCTGTCACAGTGCCACTCTCCTGGATGATACTGAGATGAGAATGAATGGGGGTGAGGGAGTCCTTGGTTTCGAAAGAAGGAGGCATTTCAAGAGAAGCAGCAGCATTTGCCAAGGATGGGGACCATAAAGGAATAACACGGGTTTGGGGAAGAAGGGTCCCTTGGCAAGACTGACAAGACTTGGCACAGGCAGCTACAGCTCCCTCAGCCCCTCTTTACCGTCCCCACCCCCTATTGGGATTAGCTACTGTACTGTAGTTGGCTTCACCAGTCACTTGGAATTGTTTAGGGATTTTCTTTTCCATGCCAGCATTTTTTTCTTGATAACAGCCATTCTGGTTGGGATAACATGGCATATCAAACTAGTTTTAATTTGCATTCCCTTAACAGCTAAAGCTATTGAACATTTTTAAACAACAAATAGATAAAACAAAAACCATCACAATGAAGTTGGACAAGGGAAACCAACAGAAAGAAAAGAGCCCTAAGAGAAAGCACAAGAATAAGACTTGCTCATTCACACACTCAGGAGTCCCATAAAAATACTGAATTGAAAGCCATAGTATATACACAGAGGGCATGGTTCAGACAGGCCTATGTAGGCCCTGCACTTGCTGCTTCAGTCTCTGAGTTCTTATGAGATTTGTGCAGCTAATTTTAGAGGGCTTTTTCTTCTGATGTCCTCCATTCCCTCTGGTTCCCACACTCCTCCTGCCTTTTCTGTGGGGTTCCCTGAGCTCTGAGAGGAGAGACTTGATGAAGGCATCACATTTAGACTGGTGTGTTCCAAGGTCTGTCTCTCTGAAATGTCCGGCTGTGGCTCTCTGTATTTGTTCCCAACTGCTGCAGGAGGAAGCCTCTCTGACGATGGCTAGCTAAGGCACCAGTTATGAATATAACATTCCATTTGGAGTCATTTATTGTTACATTATTATTATTATTATTATTATTATTATGCCAACAGTATTCGGTTTTGCCCTAGGTCTCTGGCCTATCTAATCTCTGGTTCTTGCCCATCCAATCAGTGTCAGATATGGGTTCCATCTTGTGGAGTAGACTTTAAGTCAAATCCGACATTAGTTGGTGACTCCCACAAGCTTTCTGGCACCATTGCCCTAGCATATTTTGCAAGCAGGACAAAGATTTTGTGGCTGGGTTGTGTTTATGTTTCCTTTCGGGAGCCTGCAGAGAACCTTCCTGTACCAAAGCCACTAGAAGGTGGAGGTGGGGGTTCTACTTGGGCGCCAGCTCCACTGACCTCTCCATGCTCAGTGCGTTGTGTGGGTGTTGTCATCAGCAACGGTGCCTGGCTGACAGTTCATGGAGAGTAGCCTATTGTCTTGGCAGCAGGCTGAGCTGTTTGGGAGACACATTTGACCATTAACTCAATTGAAAATAACCCAACCCCAGTACTGGAAGCTTCATTTGGTGACAAGAAATGACCAGTGGGGACTTGCTTCCCTCATTATTTGGAGACTTCATTAAGATCCCCTTTATATATTTTAGAAAGTTTCTACTGCATTAGGTTTCCATACCACCCTTCAAATGGCCCTCAATTCTAGCGGTCTCTCTCCTCCTTCCCTCCCTCAATCCCATCCCCCCTTCCCACCTGAGCATCCCATTCTCATTCCCCCGCCCTGCTCCAGTCCACCCATAAAATACGTTCTATTTTCCTCTCCAACGGCGATCCAGGCTTTGCTCCAATTCCTTCCTCTATAACTAACTTCTCTGGGCCTATGGGGTGTAGTTTAGTTATTTATTTAATGGCTAATATCCCCATATAAGTGGGGATATTAACCATTAAAGATATTTATTTTTCTGGGTCTGGGTTACCTCACTCGGAATGATTTTTTTCTAGTTCTATCCATTTGTTGAGTAATATTCCATTGTGTAAACACACCACATTTTCTTTACCCATTCTATTGTTGAGGGACATCTAGGTTGTTTCCAATTTCTGGCTATTGTGAATAGAGCAGCAATAACAATGGTTAAGCAAATGTCCTTGTGGTAGAATGAAGCATCTTTTGGGTGTATGCCCAAGAGTGATATTGCTGGATCATGAGGTAGATAGATTCCCATCTTTCTGAGGAACCGCTATATTGATTTCCGTAATGCCTGTACAAGTTTGTACTCCCACCAGGAGTGGAGGAGTGTTCACCCTTATTCCACATCCTCAACAGCATTAGCTGTTACTTGTGTTACTGATTTTAGCCATTCTGACAGGTATGAGATGGAATCTCAAAGTAGTTTGGATTGCATTTCCCTGATGGCTAAGGATATTGAACATTTAAGTATTTCTCAGTCATTTGAGTTTCCTTTATTGATAATTCTCTACTTAGAGCTGTAACCCATTTTTAATTGGGTTATTTGTTCTCCTGAAATCTTGTGTCTTGAGTTCTTTAGATATTTTGTATATTATTGGATATACATTTTAGATATGGATAAAACTCTTCCCATTCTGTAGGCTGCTACTTTATCCAAATGACAGCATTTTTTGCCTTACAGAAGCTTTTCAGTTTCGTGAGACCCTGTTTATTAATTTCTGATCTTAGGGCCTGTGATAACAGTATTCTATTCAGAAGTTGTTTTCCTGTGCCAATGAGTTCAGGCTTTTTCCCCCAAACTTTCTTTTCTATAAGGTTCAATGTATCTGGTTTTATGTTGAAGTCTTTGATCCATTTGGAGTTGTTTTGTACAGGATGATAAGTGGATCTGTTTGGATTCAAAATCAAATTTTTGTAATTTAATTTTGTCCAGTTTGACCAGGACCATTCATTGAAGGTGCTGTCTTTTTTTCTGTGTATTCTGGCTTCTTTTTAAAACCAAAAGTTAGATTTCCATAGGTGTATGGATTTATGTCTGGATCTTCAATTTGACTCCTTGATCAACACATCTGTTTTGTGCCAATACTATGATGTTTTTATTACAATAGATCTGTAGTACAATTTGAAATTGGGAATGGTGAGACCTGCAGCAGTTTTTTTTTTTTTAATTCAGGACTGCATTAGCTAAGCAGGGTTTTTTGTGTTTCTGTATAAAGCCGAGAATTGTCCTTTCAAGATTTGTAAAAATTTGTGTTGGAATTTTGTTGGGAATTGCACTGGATCTGTAGATCAGTTTTGGTAGGATAGCTATTTTAACGATGTAAATAGTATTCAACCATGAGCATGGGCCATCTTTCTGTCTTCTAATATCTTCAGTTTCTTTCTTCAAAGACTTGAAAGTTTATTCATATAAGTCTTTCACTTGCTTGGTTAGAGTTACCCCCAAGATATTTCTATTATTTGGAGTTACTGTGGAAGATGTTGTTTGCCTGATTTCTTTCTCGGTCTGCTTGTTATTTGTGTATAGGAGAACTACTGATTTTTGTAACTTAATTTTGTATTCTATATACTTTGCTAAAGGTGTTTATCAGCTGTAGGAATTCCCCAGTGGAATTTTTAGGATCACTTATATATACCATCATATCATCTACAAATGAAGAGAACTTTGACATCTTCCTGTCTACTTTGTATCCCCTCGCTCTCCTTCAGTTGCCTTATTGCTCTAGCTAAGACTTCAAGTGCTGTACTGAGTAGGTGTGAAGAGAATAGACACCTTGTCTTAGTCCTGATTTTAATGGAATTGTAATAAACTTTCTTCATATGTTTAGGTATGTCCCTTAATCTCTGCAAGACTTTTGTCATGAAAGGATGTTGGATTTTTGTCAAAGACCTTTACTGCATCTAATGAGACGATCATGTGGGTTTTTTTTATTTCAGTTTGTTTGCATGGTGGATTATATTTATTGATTTTTCATCATTGAACCATGAGTTTATAGGCTTTCTGTTTCTTCTCTTGTTGATATCCAGCTTTAATCTGTGGTGGCAGATAGGATGCAGGGAGTTATTTCAATTTTCCTGTTTCTGTTGAGTTTTGCTTTGTGCTTAGGAATGTGATCATTTCTGGGGAAAGTTCCATGAGGTGCAGAGAAGAAGGCAATTCTTCTGAGTTTGGGTGAAATGTTCTGTAGATAGATGTCTGCTAGGTTCATTTGGTTTAGGAAGTCTCTTGCCTCCAGCATTCCTATGTTGAATTTCTGTCTGGATGACCTGTCATCCAGGGGGTAGTGAAGGTGTGAGGGTCAGTGTGTGCTTTGGGCTACAGCACCGTTTCTTTTTCAAACTTGCGTTCTTTTGTTTGGGGCATAGATGTTAAGAATTGAAATGTCCTCTTGGTAAATTTTTCCTTTGGGTATGTAGTGTCCTTCTGTACCTCTTCTGATAGTTTTGGTTTGAAGTCTATTTTTTCAAGCTAAACCAGCTTGCTTCTTAAGTCTATTTGCTTGAAATATCTTTTCTAACCCTTTACTCTGAGGTAATGGCCATCTTTAAAGTTGAAGTGTGTTCTTAGACATAGTAGGACTACAGATACTGTTTTCACATACATTCTGTTAGTCTGTAGCTTTGGGGGGAGAACTGAAACCATTGATATTGAGAGATATCAATGACCAATGTCACTTCTGTTGTTGGCAGTGGTGTTGGTGATAGTGACAGCTGCAGTGGTGTGTGTTTCCGTTCTTTTGATTCTGCTGCTCTGAGCTCATTTGGTCCGTGTTTTCATGGTTGAAGTTAATGCCTTTAGGTTAGAATTTCCCTTGTAGCGCTTTCTGTAGGACTGGATTTGTAGATCAATATTGCTTAAGTTTGGCTTTATCGTGGAATATCTTATTTTTTCCCTTTATGGTAATTGAAAGTTTTGCTGGGTTTAGTAGCCTAGGCTGGCATCTATGGTTTCTTAGAGCCTGCATCACATCTGTCCAGGCCCTTCTGGTTTTCATAGTCTCCATTGAGAAGTGAGGTTAATTCTAATAAGTCTGCCTTTATGCATCACTTTCTTTGCCCCCTTTGTATCTTTCAACATTCTTTCTTTGTTCTGTACGTTGTTTTGATTATTACATGCCAAGAGGACTTTCTTTTCTGGCCCAATCTGTTTAGTATTCTTTATGGTTCTTGTACCTTTATAGGCATCTCCTTCTTTATGTTTGAAAATGTTCTTCTATGATTTTGTTGAAAAATATTTTCTGGGCCTTTGGGCTGTGTTATCTTTTCTCTATTCCTATTACTCTTAGATATAGTCTTTTAACAATGTCACAGATTTCCTGGATGTTTCGTGCCAGGAGGTTTTAGATACAACATACTCGTTGACTGCTGTAGCCGTTCCTTCTATTGTATCTTTGCTGCCTCTTTGGAGAATCTCTTCCATCTCTTGTATTCTGTTGGTTAACTCTCTTCTGTAGTTCCTGTTCAAATTCCTAAATCTTTTATTTCCAGAATTCCCTCAGTTTGGATTTTCTTTATTGATTCTATTTCTTTTCGGGTCTTGAACAGTTTTATTCACTTCTTTCATTGTTTGTGTTTTCCTGGGTTTCTTTCAGGGATTTAGTCATTTCCTCTTTAAGAACCCATATCCTCTTCATAAGACTGTTTTGAGGACTTTTCCTTGTCCTTCAGCTGTGTTGGAATATTCAGGGGCTGCTGTCGCAGGCCGGCTGGGCTCTAGTAGAGATTTATCTTCCCAGCTGTTATTGTGTTCTTATGCTAGTGTCTGGGTATTCAGATGAATATAGATCTAGTGCTGATTTCTGGGTTTGTCTTTGCTGGGTAGATGTTTTGTTCCTTGGTTCCTGATTCCTCTCTGAATTTTCGGAGAGTGTGTTGGCTGTGTGTTGCCTGATATGAAGTTTTCTGGAGCCCTGCTTCCCTGGCCTGCTCAGCTGCTGTATTCCCAGGCAATGTCTGCTGGTGTTGCAGTCTGGGATACTGGGATGAGTTGGGGGAAGGAAGGCTGGAGGAGAAGGTCTTTGTGATCCATTGGGGATGGGGTCAGAGAGGAAAGGGAGACTTCAGCAGGTTTCCAGCTACGGATCTGGGGATGAGGCTAGAGGACTGGATCTGGAGGAGCAGGAGGAGAGGTGAGGATCTGCAGGCAACCTACCTGCTTCCCTGGCAAAAGTGGCCTTTGGGTTCGCAGGGATGCCTGCTGGGTTTGGAGGCTGGGATAAAACCTAAATATGTTTTAAGATTGATTTTTTCTGTATTATTTTGTAGGTGTGTGTGTGTGGTTGTGTGCATGTGTTAGTGCCGTGTTTGCAGAATCTAGAAGGGAATATCAGATTTCCTGCAGCTGGAGTTACAGGCATCTGTGAGCCACTCAGCAAGGGTCCTGAGAACCTAACTAGGGTCTTCTGCAAGTACACTCTTAAGGACTGGGACATTTCTCTACCCGCTTCACTCTTCAAAGACTGTTAATGAGTCTAAGACCAGCAGGTGAAATCACGGAAGTTTCCCGCCCCTTCACTACGTGTGCACGCAGGTGAGTCTCCCCTGCAAAGCTCTGCATACAGCTTAGCTCTTGCCACTGCTTAAAAGCAATCCCAGCCTCAGGCAGAGGTGAAGTTGCTCCGTTGCTGATTATGATGGCCCAAGCATTCGTTCCCTGGCAGGTGGCACTGTGGGCAGGCAAACCACCTCGACCCTATGGGACTGACCATTTAACAGCTTTGCCCAGATCACATGCCTCAAGAAATCTTTTGTGTTCTAAACAGTTCTATACAGTCTGTACTGTCACCTACAGAATGCCACCAGGCTACCTACTAGCGCAATGAGAAGACTAGGAGACATGGGGAATGGGTGGCAACTGAACCAGCTGAGCCCAGCCTTGACGAGAGGCCCAACTGCCAGCATAGCAACAAAGCATTTTGCTTATAACTGGTTCCATTTGTAACACAACCAATGTACACTTGTCGTCATAGCAATACATCATTGGCCCTGTTTTGTTTATATTTATTTTACTGTATGTATGTGTATGCATGTGCACACATACCATGGCATGTATAAGTTAGAGGACAACTTCATGGAATTGGTTTGCATCTTCTACCATGTGGATTCTGGGGATCAAATTCAGGCTGTTATGCTTGTCAAGCACCTTTACCCTCTAAACCACCACTGGGCGCTGTGTCTCTGTTGTTGGATGGGTTCTCCTATGCCATTATTGTGACAATGGGTCACTGGCCCATTTGCTCTCTCATGATTACTAGAACAGACCCCTGAAGGGTCTCTGTGAGGACCAAGGCCTCCAGCGTCTTACCGAAAAGATCGCAGGCAGCTTCCTGCTTCTGTTTTCTGTCAGGTCTGTGACCTGGGTGACTCGCTTTTTTTTCTGTGACACTTTTCAAATGCTGACTAAAACATTTTTCTCTCAATTTCACAACTTTCTAAGATAATTTTGCAAGGAAGGTGGGCCTGGCATTTCAAGCTTTGTATCTCCAGTTCCTCAGGAGGCTGAGACAGGAGGATTGGCAAGTTCAAGGCCAGCCCAAGCAATTATTGAGAGCCTGTCCCAAAGGTGAAAGGGGGGCTGGGGATAGATGTCTCTCAGAGGGAGAGCACTTGCCTAGCATGTGTGAGCCCCTGCGTTCAACCCTCAGTGCTACCAAATCAAAGGTGACTGTTTTTGTTAGTTCCTCCCTGTGTACAGTAACTGAGATCATCTTCACCCCATCACACTCACTCTTCTTCCCAACTTTCTCTCTTCCTTTGTGTGTGCATGTGTGTGTATGTGCACATATGTGTGTGTGCGTGCATGCGTGTGGGGGTGGGCATGTGGGGAGGTGCTTGACACTTGCACGGCTTATACAGCAAGTCACAGATGCTATGTGTTCATGTTTGCAGGGGCCATATCATGCTCAGAAGACAGCATTTCATGGTCCTCTGACAGTCTTTCCTTCCCTCCTTCCTTCCTTCCTTCCTTCCTTCCTCCCTCCCTCCCTCCTTCCCTCCCTCCCTCCCTTCCCTCCTCCCTCCCTCCCTCCTTCCCTCCCTCCCTTCCTCATTCATTCATTCATTCATTCATTCATTTCTAGGGGAGAGCACAAATGCAGTTCTCCACTACCACAAATTATGCAGCTAAGTTTCCTGCACTTGCAGAACTCTCAGGGATCTGTAGTTGGCTGTTTTGGGGGTTTTGTTTTACTCTTTGAGTCTCTGCTCTTTAGGGCCCACCACCCAGTTCCCAAATAAATACGTAGAGTCTTATTCTTTCTTATAAATGCTTGGACTTTTAGCTTGGCTTGTTTCTAGTCAGCTTTTCTTAAATTATCCCATCTACCTTTTGTCTCTGGGCTTTCACCTTTCTGTATATCTTTTCTTTGGTTCTTACTCTGTGTCTGGCTATGCAGCTAGGTGACTGGTCTCTTCTTTTCTCACTCCTTGGTCTCCTTTCCCCAGATTTCTCCTCATTTTTATTCTCTCTGCTGCCAGCCCTGCTATCCTATCCCCTGCCTTGCTATTGGCTGTTCAGTTCTTTATTAGACCAATCAGGTGTTTTAGACAGGCAAAGTAACACAGCTTCACAGAGTTAAATGCAACATAAAGGAATGCAGCACATCTTTGCATCATTAAACTAATGTTCCACAGCAGAAACAAAACACATCTTAAAATAATCTATAACAGGTATCAACACATCCAGTGTACAATGAATAAACCTTGCCCCAGGAAAACCACCATCATGATCATGGACTCTCCCCTGCCAGGTGAGTATATAGTCTCTTACAATCCTCCTGCCCCACTTCTATGATGTGTGTAGAACCTTGAGGGTATTATAGTTGCCTCGCTTAGCTTAGAGCACTCAATGGGCACTTCTCAGCATGCTGACCAGTTATAAGTTTCTGCATTAACTGTCACCCTCTGAAACAGCTTTCTGGGAGATGGTGAAATGACTCAGCAGTTGCTGTTTTCACAGAGGACCGCAATTTAAGTCCTAGCATCCATGTCAGGCAGCTCACGACTGCCTGTAACCCTAGCTCCAGAGGATCTGGTGCCCTCTTCTGGCCTTCATGAGAACTATACACACATGCACATAAATAAAACGTAAGATAACCTTTAAAAGAAAAATTCTCTGATCAAAGATGAAACACGAGAGGCAGTTTGACTGCATGTCTGTGTAGCAGAAGTAATCTGTCTGAAGAAGTCTTTGGAGTCATTGCAATCTTTATGGTTATAAATCACTGTTAACTGTATTCTTGTCCATTTTAAACGAGAGTTTCTTCAAAAACAGCTAGTAAGATGACTTGATTTTATGTGCATTTGTTTTTGGTAGATGAATCAGAGTTTAGACTCATGTCTGCTCCTGGCTCCTCTTTGCCACTGTCTACATATACCCCCATAGAGAGCTCCAGAATATTGAAACAGGAATGTTTTCCCTATGCAACCAAGAAGCTTCTCCCCAAATAGAGGTTTTGTCTGGGGCACTTGTCCTTATTCTAAACTTGGTCAGCTGGCCCGACTTCGCAGCCGGTACCCCCAGGCCCTGTGAGAGGCCTAGCCAGCCTCTCTGGCTTGATGGACCATAGCATCCCTTTGTAATGAGCACTTACATGTTTTGGCCCACAGACCCCCATTTTCACCCTTGAGTTCTTCTAGTCCTCTCTGGTGGATGCCATCTGCTGCTGGTGATTTATCTGCATTTAGTTTGTCAATTAAGTAGAAAATCACTTGCACATCCATTGCCATTTGAGTTTGTATCTCTGCCCTGTTGGTCCCCAGAACAGTCTGGAAGTGGAGTCCCATAGGAACATAGAACCTTATTTTCTTTATCAGATTCACTGATTACGGAACAATGGTAGAGCACCTATTGTGTGTCTTCCAGAATATTTCTTGGAATAAGCTTTTTGTATACTCTGAAGATGCATCACTCTGATTGGTTTAATGAAAAGCTAAATAGCCAATAGGTAGGCAGTATTTGGAGGACAGAGAGAATGCTGGAAAGAAGAAGACAGAGATACTGAGCAAGAGGCAGAACAAACAAAACATGCACGAAGAGAGGTTACAGCCACAAGCTATGTGTCAGCACGTAGATTAATGGAAAGGGGTCAATGTAAGTTATAAGAACCAGTTAGGAACAAGCCTAAGCTAGGGTCGACCTTTCATAATTAATAATAAGCCTCCATGTCATTGGGGAGCTGATGGTCTCGATGAAAAGTCCTTCTACAATATTCTTAACGAGGAGGGCTACAGAACAGAGACAGGAGGAAGGATGGAATGACTGTAGAGCAGCATGGAGAACGTGAAAAGGGAAGTGGGGGTGAGCGGTTCGCCGGAGAGCCTTAAGATAGTGAAGGGAAGAGGTGCAAACAAGAGTCCTGAGTCTCGGGCCCTTTGTTCTTTCTCCCTCATGCTCACCCTGGAGAGCGGGAGAGCAGGCACAGGTGACACTGCACAGTCTTGTTCTGTCCTGAGATCATTATTACCCTCAAGACAGACATCTGGACCAGACAGATGCTTCTCTCTAAGTCAGTGGATCGCAATCTTCCTGTTAACACAGTTCCTCCTGCTTTTGTGACTCCCAGCTATAAAATTATTTCTTGGTACTTCATATTTGTAACTTTGCTACTGTTGTGAATCATAATGTGAATATCAGATATGCAGGATAGCTGATACATGACCCCTGTGTGGGTCACGACCACGTTTGAGAGCCACTGTGTCTGCCTCTCCGCGGGACAGCAGAAACCACTGGACCCTTGTAAGAGGAATGCAAGGGGAGACCTAGATAGAGCCAGGGATCTGGAGCAGGGTGTGAGAAGGAAGGGGCTTTGAGGAAGTGACTCATAGGAGGTCCCGGGAGTTAAATGGACAGCTCACATGCCTGTGGCTCAGGTAGGTGGTAAAGGGCTTGCTTGGCAGCCACCAAGCCTGAGGACCTGGGTTTAATCCCCAGAATCTACATGGTAGATGCAGAGAACTGGCTTCAGAAGTGGTCTTCTGAACTCCACATGTGCACCATGGCACGTGCATACATACCCGCACACAAATAGCTCATACGCATAAAAATAAATAAAATGTAACTTGTTTTTTAATAATTGATTTTATTGAGCTCTACATTTTTCTCTGCTCCCCTCCCTTATTCTCCTCTCCCCTTCAACCTTCTCCCATGGTTCCCACACTTCTAATTTACTCAGAAGATCTTGTCTTTTTCAACTTCCCGTGTAGATGAGATCCACGTGCATCTCTCTTAGGGTCCTCATTGTTGTCTAGGTTCTCTAGGATTGTGAATTGTAGGCTGGTTTTTTGTTTTATGTCTAAAAGCCACTTGTGAGAGAGTACAGATGATATTTGTCTTTCTGGATATGGGTTACCTCATTCAATATGATGTTTTATTTGCCTGCAAATATCAAGATGTCATTTTTTTCTGCTGTCTAGTACTCCATTGTGTAAATGTACCATATTTTCCTTATCCATTCTTCAGTCAAGGGGCATTTAGGTTGTTTCCAGGTTCTGGCTATGACAAACAATGCTGCTATGAAGATAGTTGAGCACGAGTCCTTGTGGCACAATTGAGCATCCTTTGGGTATATACCCAAAAGTGGTATTGCTGGGTCTTGAGGAAGGTTGTTTCCTAATTTTCCGCAAAATCACCACACTGATCTCTAAAGGGGCTGTACCAATTTGCACTCCCACTAGCAATGCAGGAGTGTTCCCTTTACCCCACATCCTCTCCAGCATAAGTTGTCATCAGTGTTTTCAATCTTGGTCATTCTTACAGGTGTCAGATGGAATCTTAGAGTTGTTTTTATTTGCATTTTCTGATTTGTTTTTAAAAATCAGCTGTGATGAGCTATGCCTGTGATTTCAGTGCTGTGGAGGTGGGCACAGAGGGGATCTAAGGGGGTCAATGACCAGCCGACATAGCTGAATAGGTGACCTCCAGGTTCAGTGACAGAACATATCTCAAAAAGTAAGGTGGGAAGTGACTATGAAAGATACCTGACATTAACCTTTGGTCTCCACATGTGCACACACATGCATGTAGGCACATGCACACATACACACTCATGCACATAGCTATACACATGAACACATTTATGCAGAGACACACAGAAATCAGAAACAAAATGAATATTTTTGTTCATTTGCCTGTTCCCAGGACTTCGGGTGTCATCATGGTCTGCTGCTCTGTCTCTGCAGGTGGGACTGCAGTGAGAAGACAGGACAGCTGTGCCCTGGAGCAGATCTGCAGGAGCCCAGTAGCCCTGTGATAAGAATTCAGCCCAGAGCAGCAGAGGCTAGGGTGAAGTGCTGGGGCCTATGGTATGCTCTATTGCTGTTTGAGATGTTTGCTGCACACACCCCTGAGGGCAAATGAAATTCATTCCAACTTCATGGATAGGCCTGTTATGTGTCTTTGGGAGTCCCTGCCTAAAGCATGGTTAGAAAAAAATCCCTGCTCTGTTGAAATTCTGGGCTCTCTACATTCTTGCTTTCAGATACCAAATTGAGCCAGAGAAACCCCACTGCTTCCAGGCAAGATTTCCGAGCCAGCTCTCCTTGTAGAGACAGCAAATCTGATGCTGTTGGCTTCCTCTGCCAACCTGACTCATATGACAGAGACAGCTTAGAGTAGAGGCTCAAGTGGGTAGTTGGAAGGTCCAGCAAGCAGGACATAATATGTGTTTACAACCACCAGAACTGCTCCACTGGGCATAGAACATTATGGAGAAATAAACCTCAGTTGTAAGCCATGTACATCTCAGGACCATTTGTTACAGCAACATAGTATAACTCATACTGACTGATACATTTGTGAGTGCTACTGAATTGAGAAAAGTCAGAAAAAGTCATGGCCAATAAGTCATCTGTAAAGAAGGTCTTGAGCTGAATAGGTTAACTCATGGAAAGATTTGAATAGCTGAGAGTTGGGCTGGAAATTACCATGAGAGTAGATAGGCCTTAACTGGCTGACCCCACAGACTCTGAAGTCAAGTTCCTTTTTCGTCTGAACTTAGTTTTCTCCTTTATAAAATGAAGATGATAAATCAGCACCTGGTTATAGGGTTATTTCTAGGTCTGGATGAATTGTCTACATGCATTACCCACTTATGCTTAGCACGGCACCCTGGCCACAGAAGAGCCTTGGGATGCATTAGCCACCTCCTTTCTTTCCTACACTCTTATCCTGCAGAAGTAAGACTGAGTTCTCCAGAGGGTTCAGCACTCACCAGAGACCTCTGACTGACAGCAAAGGAGCTCCCTCAGCCAGCCTGGGAAGAGGGCAGGTTCTGAAAGCCATGGGTGTGGGTGGCCAATGACAAGCATTTAATTCATGTTTAAGCCAAAACAGTTGTTAGTAAATTAAACATTGATTGTAAATGAGCCTCCAGTTAAGATTCACTAATTACACCACCAACTCAATTATCATGCAATTTATATACAATTACCCCAGAACAAATATTTAATTACTTTCCCCTTAATACGTTGAACTAATATTGTTCATCAAGCTGGTAGATGGGAATGTGGAAACATTTAATTGACACAAAGATGGGAAATCAGAATTAATAAGACAACGGCCACGTTATCTTGTCTACTGGTGTGACATAGATTTAATGGTGGTGAGGAGGAGATCAGGAGAGGGAAGCCCTTCATATCTATGATGGTGGAGGGTGGTGGTGGCTGGAAGAGACCTACCTGTAAGTGGGGAATTTCCTTGAAGTGTGTCTAGATTTCTCTAGAATCCTGGAGAAGGCTGAGGCTGTGCCATTGCCTAGACCTGCACCATGGCTCAATTTCTCCAGTGATGGTGATCACAAAGGTACTCCCAAACACACATCCTACTGTTCTGGAAAATTCTATCTACAATTGGAAAAGTGATGTGATCTGATTGGTGAGTTAGCAGACCAAGGCTGAAGAGTAAGAGGTGAGGGTTAGCCTTGGGAGCTTTTCTGATTCACAAATGTTCTGCTCTGCTGGAGAAGAAAAGAACAGAGTGAGGGGTCCCAGAGGAGGAAGCCTTGGGTCTCTGGGATGAGAGCAAGCAGGAAGGGCTGGGGTAAGGGCTGTGCCGACTGTAGTCAGCTGGTCCTGTGTCACCCATTGCCTGGGATGGGTTCTAGGATCTGCCTTTTGGGAGAAGCCATGGTCCTTCAGCACCGAGAAAACATCTCTGTAAAATGAAAGTCTGGAAAAGCATGGGAAGTCCACCTAGTGCAACTGAGAGAGAAAAGCAATACTAGGGTGGGGCTGGGCAGATGACTGGGGTGGGGTGGGGGTGGGGGGTTAAGAGCAAATACTGCTCTTCCAGAGGACTGAGTTTGGTTCACATCAGCTACCTCACAACCTGTAACCAAAGAATCTGGTGTCTTCCTCTAGCTTCCACAGCACTCACATACACATGCACACCCCTAGCACTCAAGACACACTCGTGTGCACAACCCCACCACTCACAGACACACTCGCATGCATACCCCACCACTCACAGACACTCGCATGCACACCCTACCACTCACAGACACACTCACATGCATACCCCACCACTCACAGACACACTCGCATGTACACCCTACCACTCACAGACACACTCGCATGTACATGCACACCCTCATCATTCACAGACACACTCGCATGCACACCCCCACCACTCACAGACACACTCACATGCACAACCCCACCACTCACAGACACACTCGCATGCACACCCCACCACTCAGACACACTCACATGCACATACACACCACTCAGACACACTCACATACACATGCACACCCCCACCACTCAGACACACTCACATACACATGCACACCCCACCACTCACAGACACACTCACATACACATGCACACCCCATCACTCAGACACACTCGCATGCACATCCCACCACTCACAGACACACTCTCATACACCTCTACCACTCACAGGCACACTCACATAATTAGAAATAAGTAGGAGCTGGAGAGCTGCATCAGCGGTTGAAACAGCACATATGGCTCTTGCAGAAGACCCAAGTTCTCTTCCCAGCACCATCTCCAGCTCACAATCACCTGTAACCATAGCAGCAGAATCTCCAGTGCCCTCTTCTGGCCGCTGCAGGAATTGCATTCATATGGGTACACACACCTATGTACACATATCAATATTGTGTGTATATATATATGACCATATATTATATATATGTATATATGGATGATCCTGGAGTGGTCAAGGCCAGAAGCTATCAAATGACCAACATGTGTTGCGGGAACTGTGCCCTAAGGATTTACTCTGAGGTGGATGCTGCTAGAGCAAGACACAGGACTGGAAGTGGAGCAATCCTCTTCATCAGCTGTGAATGGTCACCTCCAGGGTCGGCCCTCCCTTCAGAATCCTCCCCAGCAGCATTTGAATCAATGGTGTTTTCTGTGACTTGATTATACTGAAAGAGAGAGAAGAGAATTTTCTTAAAATCTGTGCCCAGGACAAGCCAGGAAGCGAGCACTGTGTTTTATCAGCTCAGATTGAAAGAGCTCTATATACAGTAAACTTTTGTGAAAGGCTCTAGAATGAAATCAAGCAGTGCCGAGTGCTGGTGGGGCACAGCCTGCCGGGTCCCTGCCTCTGCTGGGGCCTGGGCTACTTCACAGCTCTGTCAGGATAGCAGCGCAATGAGACACACTGCAGGACCGCCCGGGAGTTCGCGCCTTCCCAGGTAGTTCTGCAGCGACTTCAGTTTTCTTGATCACCTGTTCTTGTGCTGCTCTCTAGAAATCTGAAAAAAAAAGTGTGCTCACCCCAGATATATCGGAATAATGTACTTATATTCTAGTTTGATGAAGCAATGAATTTACTGGGGTAACTCACAAGAGCGTGGGTGGCTTGGAGGCAGCTTTATCTACAGAACGCCCACCCTGGCGTGAGTGTCTTTCTCGGGCACTCCCTGCACAGCCTGAAGGCAATCTACTGAAGAGTCCTTATGGAGCTGTGGATCTTGTTACTTTCTGGGCTTCCCCAGCCTTGCAAGTTAGTTTCCAGAGATGTTCCCCACCCTGCAGGGCTCCCTCACCACATGGTTCAAAATGCTTATAGTCCAACTTCAAAAGTCCCCATAGTCTCTAATGCTGGGACAAAGAAGGTGGAGTCAAGGAGATGCCATGAAACTGTCAGAGGAGAAAGACCGGAGCCGCTAGCTGGACCCTTGCTGGTAGGCCACGAGCCTCGTGGTACAATATAAAATAATAGAAATGGGTTAATTTAAGATATACAAGTGAGCTGGAAATATGCATAAGCTAATAGGCCAAGCAGTGCTGCAAATAATACAGTTTCTGTGTGATTATTTTGGGTCTGAGCTGCTGGGAACAAACAAGCAGCCTCAGCCTACAGATAGCATGGTGGAAGTCAAGATGGGAAAGAGCCTTCAATTCTGAAATTAAAGTAAGAAAATCCTATTTGCTAAATCCTGACCCAGCCTGGGCTAAAACTGAGGTCAGCCTGCCCCTCAGGTATGCATGGTACTTTACAGGACCCACCATCACCACCACTGTCAGTACGCACAGCACTTTACAGTGACCACATTCACCCACCTGAGGTCAGCCTGAGCCTCATGTATGCATGGTACTTTACAGGGCCCACTGTCGCCCACCACTGTCTGCTCCTGTAGCCACAAGGCTTTCTGCTCCCCTCTAGATCACACAGAAACTCCTCGGTAACACAACTGTGCCCTGTTCTTATTCAAAGTCCATATCCTGTCATGCTTGCTGACAGCCATCACGCTCTATGCACAAGAGGTGCCTTTCTAAACACCCTGCTCATTTAGCTTGGGGCCCACTCTAGTCCTGTAGTCAAGAGTGCATGCCCCTGGCTGGGTCTATGTGGCTCAATAAAATCTTCAGATTCATAAAGAGCTCACCCTGGTCGTCTCTTGGGTGAGGATGCCCAGCTATAATAGAATACAAGGCGACTTGGAGTGTCATACCACAGACAGCATGATGGCCCGAAGGACGAGACAGACCCTTCAATAAGATAAAGGGAGTTTAGGAATTTTTTGGTTTCCCAGGGAAACTCGGCTGCAAAATTCTCGGCTACAGTCCCTGCTTGTGTTAGTGGCAAGAGGAAGTTCCTGTATTGTTCTAAAGGCAATCACATGGACAGGATGATGGGGAGGGGAGGTGTGGGTAAGACAAGGCAATCTGTTACCAGCTACAAGCAAATGAGCCAAAGTGGTCACATCCCCAACCCATGTGGTTTAAGAATGACAGTCAAAAGGGAGGTCCTGCACATGGCTGTCACCACAACCTGCTCAGAAGCACATAAGAACTTCCTGACTCACATTCTTCTTCTTTTGGGCCTGTTTAGGCTCTCTGTAAAGAATTTGTGCTTTGCTTCCCCGACTTTTCATTACAGAGATGGCCTTGGTCCAAAGTGGTTCCTGCTCTGGTGCCTCTCTGGCTAACTAAATAAGACACTGTATTTCAAAGGGTTCCCTAGTCTCAAAAGACTTAGTTTCACACTAGACAGGCAGGAAATGCCCTCGGGGCTCAGTTAAGTGGTGCAACAGAGCAGGGACGATGCTCCCTTAGAGCCACACAGACCTGGACTGATGCTGTAGATGGGAGCAGGGGGTGTTGGCGCTGGATGAGGAGGCTGAGGTCAGTGTGGAGGGCCACACAAGAGATTTGTGCTAACCAGCGAGGAAGGAGGTGTTTGGTGAGCAGAGCAGAGGGGAAGGACAGAAGGAATAAGCTAGGAGGAGACTTTGGTTCTCATGAGTTCATTCAACATGCATTGAGCATGAGCTGCCAGAAGGAATAATGTTCTCCAACCTAACTGGGTTCTCAGTGGAGCCTCCTAACTAAAGATACAATAACAAGAAAAAAGCAAATTGAAATTCATTGTTGTGGGAAGCTCATGTGTGTACTGATGTCCAGAGAAACAAATCACTCTCAAATAGATGGTTTCAGCCAGGGCTTCTGACAGTCTTCTGCTTCTGACCCCTTGTGCCTGAGAAGGTCTTACATCATCACGGGTATAGAGAAATGAGTAGGTGAACAAACACAACACCAGTTGTGACCCCTTGAGCCTGAGAAGGTCTTACGTCATCATGGGGATAGATAGAGAAATGAGTAGCGGCACAAATGCAACGCTGAATAATTTGCAGAGAATTTATTTCAGAACAATTCTCTTTCTGCTTGTAATTTTGCCATTTATTAAGACAAAAGCAAGTTTGCATACTAATGACATGGAAGTTCTCCTTTCCTTTTGCATGCAGAATTAAATCTTGGCTGAATATTCAATACCCGAGAACGTATCTTCAATGTTTTACAGAGTTGATCAATATTTTGATTTTGTAATAATCAATGCTGGGAATGCCACTTCACATAAAGTGGCAGAAGTGTGCCTGGAGCCATCATAGAAGTTGCTAAAAATTTTGTTCTAATCTGAAGCCAAAATTCATTTAACATTTTTTTAATGAAATGCAAGTCAGCAACCCAAGTGGCAATTTTTAAAATGAAGCATTCTAGCACCAGACAACCCAAAGACATCTGATGCTTACATCCGGAAGAATGTTGGTAGGAAAACATTAAAAGTCCCAGCACACACGAGGCAGCACACAGCCATTTGTTCCTTCATTCCTGGGGGACTCCGGTGCCCTGCGCTGGCCTCTGCAGGTACTGAGCATGTGATGCACACATATATGATGGTGACAACATTCATGTGTAAAATTTAAAAATAAATATTTTATATACTGTAGTTCGTGTTTTAAGATAGCCTTTAACCTGAGCCGGCATGTCTGGGCAAGTATTTGTTGGCACCGTAGGATGTGACAGTGTGCACTGTACACATACTTTCTGTGTTCAGATTCAAGGCTACAGTGACATTGAATGAAACAACATGGCTGAGTGCTGTCAGAAACACTCTAGGTTCATTACATGTTTGGTTTTGAAATTTATTTTTTATTTACATGTATGCATCTGTGTGCCACATATGTACAGTTTCACGAAGAGGCCAGCAGAGGGCACCTGATCTCCTGGAGCTGGAGTTACAGGCAGCAGTGAACAGCGCACAGGGGTTCTAGGAACCCAACACAAGGTTCCTCCTTCCTTCCTTCCTTCCTTCCTTCCTTCCTTCCTTCCTTCCTTCCTTCCTTCCTTCCTTCATTTCGTTTTTTTCTGAGACAGGGTTTCTCTGTAACTTTGGGGCCTGTCCTGGAACTAGCTCTTGTAGACCAGGCTGGCCTCAAACTCACAGAGATCGGCCTGCCTCTGCTTCCTGAGTGCTGGGATTAAAGGGTGCGCTGTTCTGCATAACTGTAAATATCTTGTCTACAAGGATAATGCCACAGCACTTTCAGTTTGTCTTCTAGCTGCTGCTTTAAAAACAACTAGGCTCAAAAAACATCCTCATGCCATGGAGGCAGATTCTGGGAGGCACACTCTGCCACCTGTCCTGCTGTGCACCAAATTACAATGTTAGACAAAAATGCTAAGACTCAGGCTGGGATGTAGCTCAGTTGGTTGCATGCTTGCCTCGCATGCATGACGTCTGGGTTCACTGCAGAAAACTTGGTGTGGGGGTGTTTGCTTGTGCCCCCCTCCACTCGGGAGGTAGAGGCAGGAAGACTAGGAGTTCAAGGCTAACCTCAGCTATACAACGAATTTGAGTCCAGCTTGGCCTTCAGGAGACCCTGTCTCAAACAGAACAAAACCCAAAATATCATGATGTTAATCTTGACTGTCAACTGTCAACTATCCTGGATCTGGAATCGACAAAGACACTGGTTCTTTGAGGACATTTCCAGGAAGGACTCACTGAGGGAGGAATAGCTTCCTCCAATGTGGGCAGCGCTCTCTAGAGGCAGTCCTGGGTAAAGCAGCCTGAGGGAAAAGCAACCTTGCCGGCCTGCCTTCACTTGTTGCTAAAGTGTGCGTGGATTCTATCACTGCTGCTGCTGCCGCCTCCACAGCTGCCACCACCACCACCATCCTTCAACGCCATCGTCTTCTTTGTGAGACGTGAGGCTTCGGAGGATGTGTGAAAGTAGACGCACTTGTGTCAGCGGGGACTGGAGAGGGGACAGGTGTGGAAGGACAGCACAGGTCTTGCCTTCTGAGACTTTTGAGTGATTGGTGAGGGTTGACCAGAAGCTTTCACATAATGGACAGAACTCCAGGCAGAAGAAACTGTGTCATGGAAGCTTGTCTTTACAGCATGAACAGACTGGTTCTAGGGCCAGGCGGGCAGTCATCCATGAGCGCCAGATGGGACTGGAGAGGGTCACACAGGGAGCAGGCAGGAAGAGTAGGCCCTGGAGCCAGGCCTTACAGATTGCATGCTGGGCTAAGGGAAGCAGGCCTTGTTGTGTATACAGAGGCTAGCAAGTTCCATCTATGGAAGATCAGATGATGAGCTGAGGCTTTGAAGTCTGTCATTGTAGACCTGGATAATAGCTACAGGCACTGCATAAATAAATGGGTGCAGATGTGGTTTAGTAAAACTTTAAAAAAGAAAACTGTATTTACAGATACCCTGCTGGCTTCCCTGTGTTTTGTCTATGCCTGCCACAGACAGCGGGCATCCCTGAGCAGCCTTCAGCCAAGCTGAGTGTGGGACAAGATGTACGAGGCTGAAATGCGCAAGGCGGATTGAAACGGGGGGGACTCGCTGGGAACCAGAAGGAACAAGCCACCTATGCCTTTACAAGCTGTGCGATCTGGGGTTGGCAGCCGGAAGAACAGAGATGTGACGCCTGTTTGTATGTGCGGTTAAAGGGCCTGGCAGCCTAAAAGATTCCGGAGGCAGGGAGTGAAAGCTTCATCCCAGGTCAGAGCTTGGGCATGGCGGCATGGGCAGCTCCTCTGGGGCTGATCTTAGCCAGCACTGGCTCCTCTCAGACACTCCGCTAAAGGCATCCACCGGGAGACACAGAAACAAATCTGAAAATGACTTCCATGTTGTTGAAAATTCTGAAGATCCATTCATTTAGACATGTGTATTCGCAGGGGTGGGCTTGGCAGTGGCAGGCAATCGGGGAAGGAGACACCTTCCCAATGAGCTTTTGCTCCTGCGAAGAGGAAATGGATACATCTGGAAATGCAGAAGTGTTTGCATACGCCAGTGCTGGCTCTGCTTCTCAAACCCCAGGTGTTCCATTAGATAATGTTGCTACAATGTTTGGGACTTGGGGAGAGAGACTGTATAAACATGTGATTTTACTATAGCTCATAAAAGATGATTGTGTGGAACCTTAGAAAAACGGATCTCAGCTCAGTATAAATGAACTGCTTCCCTTCCCCATTTATTGATGCTATCTTGCTAAAGGCTGGGAGATGGGATTGGAAGTGAGTGTCCAGGGGCCAGGCCAATGTGCAGGATTTGGCTAGACATATCCATTTGTCTGCTGGAATCTTCTGACTCTGGTTCAGGGAAACAAACAGAGAGACACGAACCAATGCATACAGACATGTATACCTGGATGATCCGGCCGGGCTCAGGGAGAAACATCAGTAATACGAACACAGAGTAGGGGCATAAAGAGTGATCAAAGGACTGGCATGTCAAAGGGCTAGCAAGACGGCACAGTGGACAAAGGTGCTTGCTGTTAAGTCTGACTGTTTGAGTTCAGTCTCAAGGACCCGTAGGGCAGAAGGAGAGACCCAACTCCTGTAAGCTGTCCTCTGATTTGCACACATGGGGCATGGCAAGTGCCCACGGATTCACAGACCTGCCTGCCCATGATAGACAGACAGATAAATACATACATACATACATACATACATACATTCTTTTTAAGTTTAGTTCAGGGAGCTGGGATTCTGTAGAAATCTCAGGGGATGCTGACCCCAAAGCCCCTCTCCTACATTTCCCATTTTCTCAGGGAAAATGAAATCTGAAATGGACCTGATTTGAGCAGTAGCATCTTGCGTTTCTTTGCCCTCAAGGGGATAGGATGATGGAGTCTTTGAACAGCCAGTCATGTGAACAGCCCTAGGCGCTGCCCTCTGGAGCAACTGCCCCATGAGAAGTTGTAGGCATCCAGCCTTCCAGGAAGATTGACGGGGAGAAAATGAGGCAAGCAGACAGGTGGAGAATACTTCATTACTAGGGACTGCGCAAACCCCTTCCTGCCTTTTCATTTGGGCACTGCTCTGTCCGTAGTGTCTTCTCCCAGGGGAGTCCAGCTGTGGAGGAGCAAAAGGATGTGGTGGATGAATTAAGCATATAGGGTCACTGTCTTAGTTTGCTTGCTATTGCTGTGCTAGAGCACCATGGCCAAGGACACTTGGAGAGAACGGGGATTCTTGCAGCTCACATGCCCATCATGGTCCATCGTGAAGAAAAGTCAAGGCGGGAGTGGAAGCGGAGGATCTGGAGAATGGCTCCCTCCTGGCTTGCTCATCTTACTTTCTTATGCCGTCCAGACCAACCTGACCAGAGCAGCACCAGCAACGGGGGCCTTGGCTTCCCACAGCAAACATCAGCCAGGAAACTCTCCTTCCTTTTATCATCTGTATAAGCTCTTTCTCTGTCTCTCTCTCTCTGTCTCTGTCTCTCTGTGTATGTGTGTGTGTGCGTGCACGAATGCACAAAACCAGAGGTCAACTTCAGGTTTATTTCTCAAGATCTGTCCACTTTGGATTTCTGTTTTGCTTTGTTTGAGGCAGGGTCTCTCACTGTGCTGGGAGTCACTGATTAGCTAGACTGCTAGCCAGCAAGCCCTAGATACCCACCTTTCTCTGCCTCCCATGACTGGTATTACAGGCACATAGCACAGGGCCTGGCTTCGGGAAGTACTGTGGTGGTTTGAATGAGAAATAGTGCCACAGGCTCAGCTGTTTGAGCACTTGGTCCCTGTGGACGGCTCTTCCTGGGGAGGTTCAGCTGTCTGAGCCCTGATCCCTGTGGATGACTCTGAGGAGGTTCAGCTGTCTGAGCCCTGGTCCCTGTGGACGACACTGTCTGAGGAGGTTAGATAAGGTTAAGAGGTGCAGCCCTCCCTCTGGAGGAAGCTTGTCTGTTGGTATAGCTTTGAGACTTCATGTCCTCAGCTCACTTCCAGTCTACTCTGCTCTGTGTGTGTGGTTGAAGATGTGATCTCTCAGCTTCCTGCTCCTTCCTCCTGCTACCCTGCCTCTCCCTTCACTGTGTGCACCACCTCTGGAACCATAAGCCCAAATAAGTTCTTCCATTAGCTGGATTTGGTCATGGTGTTTTATCATAGCAATAAATAACTGGTGAGTTCTGGCTATCAAACTTGGGTCTTCATGTTTGCACATGAAGAGTTTTACCTGACTGAACCACATACCCACACCCCTCCAATCTTGTCTCCAAATTTTTAAAGACTATAAACCATCAAGTCCAGGTCCTTCTCCCTAGCAAGTAATAAAATCACTGTTCACAAGGTCAGGGGCTTAGAGTTTACAAGTCAGTTCAACTCTGGTTTCTGTGTGGACTTAGAGTAGCTTAGGAGTGTCTGGGGCCTAGTGTCGGGATCATTTGTTAGTTCCTGTGTTCTTGGCTGTGGTACACGGGAGATGTCAGCCACACAGGGTAGAAGATGTGGGGTGGGCTACCAAGTCTTCCTTGTACTTGCTGGCTTTGTGGTCTTGAGTAAATCATGTCACCTACTTGAGCTTGTGACTTCATCACCTGCAGGAAGACAGGAATGACGAGACTGAGCACTGGAAGCGGGGAGCACAGCGTGAAGACTGCAGAGGGGGAGCACAGCGTGAAGACTGCAGAGTGTGGAGCACAACAAACACTGCAGAGCGGGGAGCACAGCGTGAAGACTGCAGAGTGTGGAGCACAACAAACACTGCAGAGCGGGGAGCACAGCGTGAAGACTGCAGAGGGGGAGCATAGCGTGAAGACTGCAGAGCGGGGAGCACAGCGTGAAGACTGCAGAGTGTGGAGCACAACAAACACTGCAGAGTGTGGAGCACAACAAACACTGCAGAGTGTGGAGCACAACAAACACTGCAGAGCGGGGAGCACAACCAGGGAGCACGGTGCTGATCTGTGCTTGATGGCTGTGACGAGCAGGTTTGAATTTAAGCTCATAGGTTGTCTTTACCTTCTGCCTCTCATTTCAGAATCCCTGCATTTGGAGCCCTGTGGGGGAAGGGGAAGGTTATAGACTCCGGAGCAGAGGCTGGGTGTGAGGTGGAGCAGACATGTCTGGATCAGCACCGTCATCCCCAGAGAGCAATACACATACAGACACCTCAGTGCACCAGCAAACAAGACCCCTGGTCTTTTCCTTTGTATTCGGACCCACTCTCTGGCCTTCAGTACCTTGCTCTGCCCCAATCTGTCTGGGGCTCCTAGGTTATGTGAAAGAGGAAGGCTATCTGAGAAGGAAGAGAGCAGGAAGGACCCCAGCCTGAAGGACACAGTCTGTCCTCTGCAGGCCCTAGTCTAAGAGGGTCACAGTCTGTTTTCAGTAGGTTCCAGCCTGAGGGGGACATTGTTGTGTGGTGCTTTGATCTCATTCTAACATAAAGTTTGTTTTGAGTCAGAGGGTGGAGGTAGCCACTAGCTGATCAAAATTAACCCTAGAGGTTTTGGAGGACTGAGGACAGATAGGAGACAGGAAACAGTAAGGCAGGGTGGAAAGAGAATCTCAACCCTTTTGGATGAAGGAATGGAAGACATAGGAGGTCACTGGTCATTTCTCTAACTCAAAGCTAACTTTATTGCCAGAAAGCAATCAAACAGAACACAACATGTTCTCAGAGGGCCCCAGCCTGAGGAGGACATGGTTGTTCTCAGAGGGTCCCAGTCTGGGAGATGGCACTCCTATAATGGGGATTCACTGCAGTCACTGCCAGAAGAGGTTTCTCTGTGTCCTCTTATGTAAAGTCAAAGGTTTCTGGAAGCCACATGCACCCACAGAGTGGCCTGTGCCAAAGCCCGATGCCTGTCAGCCTAAGCAGTTTCAAGATGCTCAGCTCACTGCATGGTCAGTTTGCATGGTCAGTTTGCAATATGGGCTTGCAGACTGTGTGTCTAATTCCATAATCTATTTAGCATGCTTGAGTTGTAAAAACAAGTCAAGGGCTAAAGGTCAGGTGCCCAGTGCCCAGCTAGCTAAGGAATGAGGGAACCAGGTGTGGGAGACAGATTATGGTCCCAATGTGACTGGGCAGTTGCGGGTTTCCATGAACGGGACATGGGTCAAGCATGTGGTCTAAGATCAAGACAGCCCTATTTCTGCAGGCTGCTAGAAACTTCTGTGACCAGAGCAATCTGGCAGCCGTGTGGAGGGCATCTGGAGGGAGAAGGTGGGAAGGGAGGCACTGCCTAATATTTGGTCTCATTGCTGTGGGTCCCCACCCTGCAGTTGACACACTTGTGCATAAACCTCTATCAGAACAAGACACAGCGGTCATCCTGTCACCTGTGGTACCCAGTACCCACTTCTGGGTAGAATAGGGCAGAGGCGGACATAAGTTTGGGGTTAAGCAGGGGCTGTGCCTGGATGTCTCCTTGACACAGGGTCTAGACTAACTACTGAGCCAGCCTACAGCTATGGTGGGAATGGAACCACAGTGGGACACATCTGTAATTCTCCATCTCTGGGATGAGGGGGGGCTGCTCTTCTCCCCTCCCACAGGGAAGAGCAACGTCAAGCCCCTGACTCTGCTGGTTAGAGGTCACCAACAGGTGCCTTGGGGCTGCAGCGTGTCCAGTTCTGCTCCTTATCTTCACTATACTAAGGAGAGCCGACCCTTAGGGACATTCCCTTGTGACTGGGGGACAGGGCTTTCTCTATGTCTGAAAAGGAAATGGCCTAGACAGGCATTTCCTAGACTAGATATTTTGTTCACTCACTCATTCATCTGTTAGGCAGGGATGGGAAAAGTCACCATGGCGCACAGGTGAGGTCAAAGGACCACTGTGAGAATCGTGTCTCCTCTTACCACGTGGGTCTCACGGACGGGATCAGGTTGTCAGATAGGCAGCAAGCACCCTCCCCTGCTGAACCGCCTCACCGGTCCCCAGACGTTACATTTTGAACCACTTCTGTGAGCAAGGCAGAGATGAAGGGGGATATTCTTTCATGCTTTGCCTTTGGTCCTGGTACCATTTCATCTTGTCTTCACTACTGGGTGTTCTCTGATCTACAGCCTTCTGGGTAAGTAGAGTGCCTGGCTGTGAGGGACGGGGAGGCTGCTCCAAGAGCAGGCTCCTGATACATATCTATTTCTAGACAGCTCTCCTGGGGAGCAACTTCTGAGGGGCTTAGCTGGGGTGTTCTGGGAAACTGGAGGGCAGGAGTAGGGCTGGGCAGAGGATGGAAACCCAGCCACCCCTGCAGGGGAGATGTGAAGAAGGGGTGGGGTAGCATCAGTCTGTCCCTCCCCATGACTGGGTCCCGTCAGAGAGGAGCACTGTCTATCGAGGCAATCCACAAGGACAGGACGTAGAAGGTGGCGAGATGAACCCTAAAGGGGACTTATACACTGACGCAGAGGAAGCCTGCAAACACGTGCAGGTGAGGTGACCGAGTGCAGATAAATTCTAACGCATGCGCACACGAGGAGGCCCCTCTGCAGCCGGCCTGCCTGCAGCTCTGCTTTAGTGTGGATAGAATGAGACTAAGGCACTCTATTTCTTTACCCTGATTGGTGTGTGCCTCTTGGGACCTCAGAAGGAAGCATGTGACATGAGGGCCCATGTTTCTCCCACTAAGGCAGCAGACCCTAAGGAGCTTACATCTGGACTGGCTTTCCAGGTGTGCTCCTAAGAGCATCACTCTCTTTCCTTCCCCTCCTCCTCCTCCTCCTCCTCCTCCTCAGTTTTCCCAGACCCTTTCATCCATCAGTGAGAGAATCAACCCTATAGACATTCTCATCAAGATTCCCTAACCCTCCACTTGACTGGTAACGTAGCAAGAGCACAGGCTTTGGACTCAGACTGTCTTTGATCTTGTGCCGGCACTTACTGGCTGTGTGGCCCTGGGCAACTCCTGGCAAATTCAGTTCCCTCCTTGGAAAAAAACGAACAAAAAGAAGAGAGAGGATGAAATGACCTCACGTGTATAAAATTTCTATGGCTGTGCTAGGCATGAGGAAAAGTCGAGATCTTTCGTCTTTCCTCGGGGCTGACCAAGGGCCTGAGAATCAGGTCTGCGGGACACATCTTCCTCCTCCCATCAACAGCTACCTTGTTGAGTCCTGCCTCCTTCTTCCATTCCTAGCCCACCGCTGGACACTGACAAAGTCAGTGGGGTCAGAGATGGAGTGGGACTTCGGGGAAGAAAGGTGTGCTGTGGGGGACCCGGAGCAGTGGAGCATTGTGAGGCAGCCATCAGGGGCAGTGACTGGCCTGTGTGAAATGAGCAACCCACTCAAGGGGAAACACTAGGGAACCATGGCTTCTCAGCATCTGCGGAACTGGTCAGGCACAGGCTGCCTGATTGAAATCTTGAGAGATTAAATACACCAGAGGAGCTTGGAGATTGAATCCATACCTCCAGCCCCCTGGGATCCGTGCCTTTCAGGACTCCAAGCCACCCCCTCCTCTCCCCTCCCCACACCCCACTCCTCTCCCCCTCCTCGGCTCCAGGAGGGTTGCTTTTGTCAAAGGCACATTCTCTCTAGCCTGTACCACTGGGCTGGGCATAGGAGGATCATATGCTCACATCTAAAAGAAATAATGAAGGATTCTCTTTTCTTTAATTGATTCCCCAACTGCCACAGCCCCACAGCCCAGGCCTGTGGGCCAGATTAAGGACAATTCTGGGTAGTTTCCAGTCAATCGGGAAACTGAAATTAAATGATGACGACAGGGAAAACCTGGTACTTTGCTGCCCAGGGAGACCTGCCATTTCAGATGACACAGGACAGGCAGGGATAGGGCAAGGGAAGCAATTCTGGGGGACAGTAAAGGATATTGGGGTGATATGGTCAAATAACATGGTATTATTGAATGAAAATACTTCATTACTATGAAATTCTATAAATATAAGGTAATAAATATGTATAAGATATTTACCAAAAACAAAAACCAGTTTTTATTCTTCCTTCTCCGGGATACTTAGAATGACATCACTTCATCCCCATTCACCCCTAACATGCCTATCTCCTGGGAGAAAATGTTTTTTGGGGGAGGGGAAGGTTTTGAGACAGGGTTTCTCTGTGTAACAGTCCTGGCTGTCCTGGAACTAGCTCTGTAGACCAGGCTGGCCTCAAATTCATGGAAATCCATCTGCCTCTGCCTCCAGAGTGTTGGGATTAAAGGCATGTGCCACCACCGCCCGGCAGGAGAAGATTTTTGATCCTGATTATGGAGGTGAAGGATCCAACAGGTATGTCTTTAGGGAATATATATGAAAAGGGAACAGCTAAAGGCATAGCTGGGTGCACAAACTCACAGAAAGAAAAGAAAAATTCCAGAAAAATTTTCTAATATTTCAAACAAAAAATCGATTAGACCAAACAGACAAGAGTACTCTAGTGACATGCCTAACTTCTGGCCTGGGGACTGAGAGGAACATGTGAGGGTAGGTGTGAGACCGCGCCTGCTCCTGGTGACACCGCTCAGTCTCCAGGACATTTGAGGTGGAAGGCAGCTGGGACACGGCTTTCCTGCGAAGTCACCTTAGCCATGTGCTTCCTCAGCCAGAGGTCTCTTCCTGCCTGTGATACTCTCTTCGTTGGCTTTTATATGGGAGCCGTGCATTTCTGGTTTCCTTGCTGTTTTCTTGTCTGCCCATCCAGTTACTCCCTAAATGGTTTTAAACTCATCAGTGTACAGTTCCTTGTAATTCAGTAGATTGTTTTACTTTATTTTGAAAGGGTTGTGTTTTTTGTTTGTTTGTTTTGGTGTTTGTTTTCAAGACAGAGTTTCTCTGTGTCATCCTGGCTGTCCTGGAACTTGCTCTGTAGACCAAACTGTCCTTGAACTTAGAGATCTGCCTGCCTCTGCTGGGATTTAGGGCATGTGCCACCACCACCTGGCTTAAGATATATTTTATTTATATGTGTGTATGTATGCCGGGGTGGGTGTATGTGTGCCATGTATGTTTAGTTGTCCATGGGATCAGAAACTGGGGTTGCAGGTGATTGTGCACCTCCATGTAGGTTCTGGGAATCAAACTCTGGTCTCTGCAAGAGCAGCCAGTGTTTTTAGCACTGAGCCATCACTCAACCCTTAAGTAGCCGGTTGTTTTAAGCTGATCATTCATCACTTCTAGCTTACACTGATTGAGTGTCCAGGGCAAGACACGTTATGATTTGAAGAACCGTTAAGGCTGTTTCCTTAAAGGCAGCATGCAAGCAGGAAAGAATCAGCCAGCATTCCTCATGAGCCCTTCTGAGTCCAGCGATGCAAAGTACCTGGTAACTGCTGGGAAGAGACAGACTGTTAATGGCTCAAACATATGAAGGAAAATAAGACAAATATTCCTTTTTCCTGGTCGCCTAAATAATCAAAAGAAACCAACCAAAACATTGTTAGCGGTAATAAGCAAATTCTCCGGAGTCACAGTGTAGAAGACGCAGTCTCTAAAACCAACTGTGTTGTTATAGCAGGTGTGCACTGAACACAGGATGCAGACAAAGGGCACATTCACGTAATATTAAAAAATGTGAATAGACACTGTACCATGAGGGCCTGCTTGTTGGGGTTTCTGTCCTGCCCAGTTCCCACAACCGGTAAGCCCCAAAGAAAATCACACATAGGTCTCCATAAGCTATAAACTGATTGGCCCATTAGCTCAGGCTTTGTATTAGCTCTTATAACTTATATTAGTCCATTATTCTAGTATATGTTAGCCACATGGCTCAGTACCTTTTTCAGTGGGGCAGGTGCATTTGGCTGCATTGCTTCTGGGCACAGATGTGAGCTAGTACATTGTGGCTGCTAATGGGATGTAGAGCCACCTACTGGTGGACTCACCTCACAGCAGGACAAACAACAACATACATCCTTCGAAGATATAACCCCTAGTGAGCGATTTCCTTCAATTAGGTCCCAATTTCTGGCATTTCCAAAACCTATCAATCATGCCATCAAATTATGAATCCACCCATGGAGATTGGTGCCATCATGAGTCATTCACGTCCCCTCTGCTGTGCTGGGAATAGCCTTGTACATAGAAGCGCTCTCTCTCTCTCTCTCTCTCTCTCTCTCTGTGTGTGTGTGTGTGTGTGTCTTCTTTTTTCCTAGACACAGTGTCCCACTGAACCTGAGCTCAGTAACTCAACTAAGCCAGTGAGCCCAGCAACCCTCCCGCGTCCACCTCCTCAGCACTGGGATCCAAGTGCCCACTGAACCTGACTTCACAGGGAACTCAGGCCCTCACGCTTGTTTACAAGTGCTTCCCACCCTGAGCTCATCTCTCTGATACCCAAGGCTGACTCCAGTGGGCCAAAGATAAATATAAAAATCGAATCCATAAAAAATTATCTACAAGAAAATAGAACAGAATATTTATCTCAGTTCGTCGGAGGGAATAAATTTATGAATATTAAAAATGGAGGCTATCTTCAGAAACAAGATGGATGCGTAGAAATCCATAAAACCAAAGACTACTGCACAATAAAAAGCAATAAAATAAACATCAGAAGGAAGGCAGAAGATAAGGAAAATTATAGCTGATAAATACAATCAGAAATATTTGCTGCCCAAATATATGAAGACTTGATAAAATATATAAGATGGATGCCCAGATCCCCAAACTGAGAGATCAGAAGAGACGAGCAGAGAGAGATGATGAAACTGTGGTGTGAATCAGCTCAGAGAAGAGGCAGTCACGCTGCCAATTAAAGCCACGCACGCAAAAACCAACTGAAGGTGTAATTACACTCATTTAATGAGTAAAGCCAAACAAACTGTCTGAGGGAGGTGGGGATGGGCTATTTTCCTATCAGGTCTCCAACTGCTACAGCTTCTCTTGCCCATAACTCACACTGGGGGGGGGAGTGTCCAGGGCCCCTGCACAGCTTAGACGCTGCGTGAATCCTAGCAGAGACAGGTTCAGAAGCAATAGAAAGACGTGTGTGTGTGTGATTGTGTCAGGGGACAACCTCCACTGTTTGTCCTTGATTCGGTTTCTTGTTTGCTTCTCTAGACTGCAGTGCAGCAGGGCCAAGCTTCTGGGAGTCCTTCTTTTTGTCCCCCATCTCGCCACAGGTATGCAGGAGTTACAGCTATGTGCTTCTATGCCCAGCCAGCACATGGGCTCTGAGGGCTTGCCTTAGCTAAGGTTTCTATTGCTGTGAAGAGACACCTTGGCCACTGCAACTCTAAGAAAACATTTCACTGGAGTGGCCTGCTTACAGTTTCAGGGGTTCAGTCCACTGCCAACATGCTAGGGAGCGTGGCGGTGTGCAGGCAGATGCAGTGCTGGAGTAGCTGAAAGCCCTACATCTTGCAGGCAACAGGAAAGAGACTGTGACTCTGGACAAAGCTTAAGCAAGAGACCCAAAAGCCAGCCTGCACCATGACACACCTACTCCAACAAAGCCACACCTCCTAGAGTGCCACTACCTTTGGGGGCCATTTTCTTTCAAACCATCACAGGGTTCAAGCTGAGGTCCTCTTACTTACACTAAGCATGCACACTCGCATACTTTACACAGGGAGCCATCTTTCCATCCTCTTACTTGCACACAAGCATGCACACTCACATACTTTACACAGGGAGCCATCTTTCCATCCTCTTACTTGCACACTAGCATGCACACTCGCATACTTTACACAGGGAAACATCTTTCCATCCTCTTACGCAATTGCACACAAGCATGCACACTCGCATACTTTACACAGGGAAACATCTTTCCATCCTCTTACGCAATTGCACACAAGCATGCACACTCGCATACTTTACAAAGGGAGCCATCTTTCCATCCTCTTACTTGCACACTAGCATGCACACTCGCATACTTTACACAGGGAGCCATCTTTCCATCCTCTTACACAATTGCACACAAGCATGCACACTCGCATACTTTACACAGGGAGCCATCTTTCATCCTCTTACTTGCACACAAGCATGCACACTCACATACTTTACACAGGGAGCCATCTTTCCATCCTCTTACTTGCACACTAGCATGCACACTCACATACTTTACACAGGGAGCCATCTTTCCATCCTCTTACGCAATTGCACACAAGCATGCACACTCACATACTTTACACAGTGAGCCATCTTTCCATCCTCTTACTTGCACACTAGCATGCACACTCACAAACTTTGCACAGGGAAACATCTTTCCATCCTCTAGAAGAAAATTTGAAAGTCATGGATGCCAGTTGAACTACCCTGAAAACATTATTATCAGTATTTATTTTTGTAATTCATTACCTGCTTCCTGTCCCCTTCTAGACTGGGGTTGGTAATCAGCAGGCCTGTGTGAGTAGAGCCCATGGAGAACAAGGCGGGGTGCAGGGAAAAGAGGGGGCCAAGAGTGGATCACCTGTCTGACGGGCAAGAGTTCATAAGGTCTGGGACAATGACAGCCAGAAGAGAGGGTGCGGACTGGGGGCGATGGCTCAGCTGATAAAGAACCTGTCGGAAAAGTATGAATGTAGTTGTGCGCATCTGTAACCCTAGTGCTCACATGGGAGGCAGACACAGAAGGCCCAGAAGCTTGTGGACCAGCTAGCCTATAAGGCAACATAGCAGAAATAAGAGATACCCTGTCTCAGAACAAGGTGGGGGGCTGGAGACCTGGGTCAGTGGTTATGGGTGCCATCTGATCTTCCAGAGGTCCTGAGTTCAACTCCCAGTGCCCACAGTGGTTCACAACAGCCTGTAATTCCAACTCCAGGGCACCTAATACCCTCTCTGGCTTCTTCAGGTCCCTCCCACCCAAACACACACACACACACACACACACACACACACACACACACAC